>VDFB02327094.1:0-23871 GCA_007258455.2 Sequoia sempervirens
GGAGAAAGAAAAATTATTATGTAGAAGAATTTAATCCCAATTTGGACCATCAACAAAAAGCATATATAGAGGCAAATATTCCGTGGAAATCAAAGATTCTCATTGCACAATTGAGGACTAACTCACATCGTCTTCGGTGTGAAACAGGGAGATGGAAAAGGCCAAAAGAAGTTTGGGAAGAGAGGGTTTGTATCTTTTGTGAAGATGGGCAAGTGGAAACTGAAAAACATTTTATCCTAGATTGTAAAGCTTACAGTGACATCAGAGGAAGCTACACAAGTGGGTTAACAGCTGCAAATTTTCAAGATTTATTTAGCATGGAATGGCTGGGCAGAATGGAAGAACTCATTATCAAACTTAATGGCAGGAGAACAGCACTTCACAATGCTAAAATAGCAGGGGCCACTGTCCCATAGGCCTTCTTTTTGGTCTCGTGGACGTTAAAAGTCTTCTATTCTATTCTATTCTATATAGGAGCCGTGCCTCATTGAAAGAGTCGCAACTCTTGGAAAGGGGAACTGTACACACTTGTGACGCCATATGGGTGAAGTGGATGAAGGGAAGGGTCAAAGGGAGCTGCCAGCTCAGAACAAAGTAGTCGCTGTTTTTTGACTGTCGCATCCCCTTTTTATTGTCTGCCGTGCCATTAACTTTGGTAGCCATACTCTTTATAGGTGGTGCCAATGATAGTTGAAAGGGGTCGATGCAATTCAGGACTTCTGGAGCTGCGTATGGGAGTTTGATAGCATTTTCCAAGTTAGAATATTTTAATATTATCCCACTGTACCTGTAGTGAATATTAAAACACTTCTGAGTAATTTGTATCATCTGGAAATACATTTTCATATAAATAAAGTGTGCCCATCTGTTATAAATCATTTTTAAATTTATGGCTCTATATGTTACAATGCAAGAAATGCATATCCTGTAATCTGTACACAAAACATTCATCTTTCAAGTGAACACAATCTGTAAACACAGTCAGAACAGCTGCAGGATAAGTGTTTGACGAAATGCCTGGGCTTGTAAAGTTGTGAAAATTGAAAAAAATTGTATAGCAATTAAGCCTGGAATATTTCAAATGGACATTCCTCATGTGAGAACTCATTTACTGCAGGTATAGCAATGGTAGAGATCAAAGATGGAAGATTTTGTACGACCATTGAAATAATTTGATCCGCAGGCTTCACAAAACAATCTCATCCATAGGCTTTTGAAAATCAAAAGCTCAGAATTCATTTTGAACAGTTATATCTGCAGATTTAGGGTTTTTACTTTTTTGAGTTTAATTCAGACCAAGTCAAAATTATTTAACCAGACAAGCATTTCTTCGAAGTTATCATTTATCTGTGGAGGAAACTTTCTAAGGAAAGCTCAAGAGATCCATCTGGGATTCTGGAGGCTCAACAAGGAATCTTTGAGGAAATTGTGAACGAATCTCTTCAAAATTTGATGAAAGTGCTGAGAATGTGTGAGCCACCATTGCAAAAATCTTGTTAATATGCAGCCTGCTACCTGTTTTTCACCACTGGACAAACCTGTAACTACACAGTAGGTTTTGAGCTTGTTCCTGATGCCTGATGGAATGTACTCATATTCTTGATTTCCATAATTTTGTACATTCCTACTTTTTTTCTTTCCTTCTTTACCTATAGGCTGCAGCAGCCTACAATAAAAAAATTATTTGAATTTCTCTTTTGCTGGGAGCTGCTGCAGGACAAGAACAGTTGTAAATTTTTTGTGTAAATGTTTTCTCTCTTCTTTAAAGATCCTGAGAAATTCATCAATGATTTGTACAGAACAATGTATCTTTACTATCCAAAAGAAAAAAAACATGTCACGTAAAGTGCTGGTTTTGTACACATTGCTTGTCTCTACTTCAAACCCCAATTCAAGGTCACTCCCATAGACTAGGAGGCTAACTTGAGATGTTTGGAATCTGTTTTTTGGTAGGAAGCTTTCAGTAACATGTTCACATAAGATGATTGTTTTAGTCTGGCTCCTCTATTGTATGAAAATTGAATTCATTGTTATTTTCAAGTGCATTCAAATCCTAGAAAGCTAAGGAACCTGAGATGTTTGAGGCATTTTGTAACATCCTACTCCTTCTTACAAAGAGTTACCATGAATTATTCACCAAACAGTAAATAACTAAAAACATAGATGGAAAGAGGTACAATTTTTTTTCAGGGATACCCGGAGACGCGTCCGCCCCCCCCTCCAAATCCCCCATCCCGGGATGTCCCAGGTACCAGGGGACGGCAGGGGACCATCCCCCTTTTTTGAAAAGTTGTGGGAAACATCCTGGGAACGGGGGGACGCCGTTCACCCAATGGGGGACGGTTGACCGGTCGCGGGGACAGAAGGGGGACGGCTGAGCCGTCCCTCGACCGTCCCGAGGACAACCGGCCGTCCCCCGCATTTTGCAAGTTCAAAACATAAAAAAAAAACATAAAATTAAAAAATAATGCCCCTGCCTACGTGGCATGTGTGGGCCCAAATGTTTTTTACTCCTTTATGAAGGAAAAAGGGCCTCTCTAACCTCATTTTATTCATTTTGTTTGTTTGAGCAGCCAAGGGTTTGAAAGGAAAAAAAATTGTAGCCATTGAAGGAGAAGGAGCAGCAGTTTAAAGGAGGAGAGGAGGTTGAAATAGTGTTGTTGGGAGTGCAAATCCACCAAAGAGGTATGCATTTCCTTTCCCTATTTTTTTTTTTTTCATTTTTTTGCAAAATATGAAGCATACATAGTCTGATTTTTTTTATTTTTTTGCATTTTCAGTCAAAACTTGCATTTTAAAAACAAAAAACATGAGCAACAGTGAGGGTGGGAGTGATAGTGAAGTTGAAATGCAAGCAAGAAGGGAAACTAGAGAGCAAAGAACCCCTACCCAATGCCCTCCTTCATCAACCAATACCAAAACCATGAAGAACTATGCAAAACACCCATTAGACAAAAAAAAAACCATTCCTTCAATATGTGACAGCCATGGGTGAAAGACAAAAAAATTCAGGGGGGAGTAGGGTTTGGTTTTGCCATGTTTGTGAAAAGGAGTTTAGGGGCAGCTACACAAGAGTTACGTCTCATTTTTTGGGTGAGGTGGGCCATGGAGTTAGAGTGTGTCCTGCATTGACAGATGCACTATTTATAGAGTGTCAAAAAATTCAAATGGAGTGTGATGGTGGGGTTCAAGGTGGGTCTCCTTTCCCAAGTTCACAATCATCTATGCTTACTCCTACTCCTAGTCCTTCCATGGTTGGTAGTAGTGTTATCTTAAGAGGAAAGAGGAAGGTGATTGGTAGTGATAAGGCAGCCTCAGTTGAGTCCATGTTTCAAAACCAAGCACGAGAAACCACTGAATCCTCCATTGCCAAATTCTTTTTTTCCCATGCCATTCCATTTCGTGTGGCCCATTCCTCTTATTTCAAACAAATGGTGAAAAACATAGCCACTGTTGGTCCTTCATTTGTACCCCCTAGAGATCATAAGCTACGCACCACCCTCCTAGACAAAGAGTACTCCAAAGTTAATGTGTTAATGGAGGAGATGAGGCAAACATGGATGAGGACAGGGTGCTCTATAGTGATGGATGGGAGGACTGATTGTAGACGTCGGCCACTCATCAATGTCATAGTCACATGCCCTGCTGATTCTTATTTTCTTAGAGCCGTAGATTGTTCAGGGAGACGTAAGGATGCAGACTTTCAATTTTCCATTTTGAGAGATGCCATAGAGGAGGTTGGGGGCTGCAAATGTGGTGCAGGTGATCACTGATTCAGCACGTGTGTGCAAATCGGCTGGGTTGATGGTGGAGGGTACTTACAGACACATATTTTGGACCCCATGTTGTGTTCATGCATTGAACAATGCATTGAAAGACATAGGGAAGATGGATTAGGTGAAGAAAACGGTGGCAAAAGCTAGAGACATTCAGATGTTCATTTGCAATCACCACACCTCACTTGCTCTCTTCAGGACATTTTCAAAGGAGTTTCTCAAACTTGTTGATACAAGGTATGCCATTTACTTCATTTTGTTTCACTTTCAATTTGTATTCATAATCTGATTTTGTTTTAAATTTTTATTTTTTAATGAATCGTTGAATTAATGAATGTAGATATGCCACATACTTCATCTTGCTAGAGAGGATGCTTGAGGTGCATGAGCCTCTACAGCAGTGATGGTCAATGGGTATTGCACTAGATGGCCTAATGCAAGAGTTCTACTAAGGAAGACCAAACAAAAGATCCTCGATGATGATTGGTGGGCCAATGTGAGGTAAGACATATTAGATGGCTGATTTTCATATTAAATTTCTGATTTTAATATTTTAATTTTATTGTCCAATGTTCCAACTTTTGAAGTTTCTAACATGTCAATTAACTTGTCAACTAATTATTTTGAACTTTTGTTTGCATTTTGTAGATATATTTGCTCCTTCATCTCGCCTATTGTAGATGTCATTAGATATGCTGATACAAACTCTCCTAGTCTTGGAGAGATATATGAGACATTTGTGGTATGCTTGGGAGATCAACAAGTTATTTTGGCAAAGGACCCCACTTTGGATTTATATGAGCAACACATTAGGCCCATTGTGACGCGGAGGTGGAATACAATGAACACCCAGCTTCATATGGCTGCCTTTGCTCTAAATCCAAAATGGTATGCACCAAGGGATGGTAGGGTGCCTCCATGTGATGATGCTAAGGTTTTAGATGGGTTCACATGGGCCATTGAAAAGATTTATCCAGCAGAGCAGGTTTCACTACTTCGGTTACAATTTCTAGACTTTGCTAATCTTAATGTCCCAAACTTGAGTAAACCACAGGCGAAGTTGGATAGAGCTATATTAGCTCAATCGAACCCTATTGGATGGTGGACCTATCATGGGAGAGATACACCGCAATTGAAGATACTTGCCACTCGCCTTCTTGCACAAGTTGCTAGTTCCTCTGCTGCAGAGAGGAATTGGTCCATGTATAGCTTTATCCACTCCTTCAAGAGGAATAGACTTACCTCTAGACAAGCGGAGAAGCTAGTGGCCGTTCATAGTGCTCTTCAGCTTCAGGATCGGCAGACTCCAGAGTATCGACAGACTCCAACTCTACGGTGGGATATTGATCCCGAGGACGCGGCTCAGGTAGATGAGGAGGAGACAGCTGAGGGTTTGGTTGGGGTTCCATTGGCTTAGGAGAAGCATCATAGTGGCAGTGACTCAGAGGATGACTCTGATTTTGATGCAGTTATGAGAGATGATTAGGGGCAGCAGTGCTCTTTGTTTATTTTGTATTCATTATTGACATACAATATTGTATTTTGATTTTCATAGCAAACTTTAAAACTATATGGCAACAATGTAGCCTTTGGGCATTTTGATATAAGTTTATAAATTATAACTTGGAGGTTGTTTCATGATTCGTATATGTTAATTTTGAATGTGTATTGAGTATTGGCATAATGTTGAACACAAATGTTATATGTTAATGTTCTATAATGTGTATTATGCATGCCTTATTCATGTTATCTATTGAATATTTAAAATTTCCCTATATTTTTATATAGCCGTCCCCTGCCGTCCCTAATTTTGGCCTCAAAAATCGAAAACTTGGGGACTCGTCCCGCCATCCCCTGCCGTCCCCATCCCGGAAACTTGGGGTAACCTTGTTTTTTTTCTTAAAATATGAAATATGCTTCTGCATAATGGTTACTATAAAGATATAACGAAGCATTTATACAATCTTTTCTAACTAAAAAGAACAAACATCTATCACTTTGTATTTCAATTAAATGATTACATATATTTAAGCTAAAACAATAACTTGAATAAGGTCAGAGATCCTTATCTGGATTCTTTTTCGTCTTCCAAGACTCGACATGTCATTTGCAAGCGGGGGAGCATCACCTGGGTGCTTTACCTCCAACCACGGACCTAAGCGGTCCCCCGCACTCCTTCCTAACTGGAAGTGGCCCTACCCTACAACGAAGGGATTAGTTGGGAACCCTCTTAGTTCTGCCATCTTAGCTCTGGTGTTGTGCCTTACTTAACTAATACTGCCGCACAACTATGGATACCTTCCAACTATGTACGACATCTTTGACTAGCTAAGTATCTGGGTCACAATGAACCGACAAGTGCATGCAGAGACAACTGCACTCACTATGGCCATAGTATTTGTATTGTAGATACAATCGCTACCAAGAGCGAAGTCATTTGTTCACCCACCCTACTCGACTTGGAATACCTTTCCTGACCTAGGGTATACTGGAACTAACTGTTCCACCCAATAAACATTCACAAAGAACTTATGACTCGGCATAACTTGTCTTACTAAACATAACTCAACTGAGTTGATAAGATGTTAGATCTTTCTCAAACCCCCAAGTTACTTGGCATAACTAACCTAAGTTACCGGTTCGGATTCGGGGACGGGTTCGGGTACGAGAACCCGGTACGTGGGTACGGGCAAAATTTTTTTAGGGGTTTGGGTACGTATGGGTACGTGTGTATATATATATATATATATATTAATAATTTAATATATTATAAATCTATATATATGTATTATATATACAAAAAATAAAATATAGAAACTGTAAAAATTAGAAATCATTTCATAGTATGATATGATCATTGATCAATATAAATGCCAAAGATAAATATTAAATGCCAATTGATAGTTGAAAAATATTCAAATAAAATTACTGAATTACAAAATGTAGTTCATGAAACATTGAAAATTTGAAACATGATTCAATGTTCATTGTTCATATGCTCATCAATCATCAAAAGGATTGTCAGAATCATCATGACTTGGATTTTGAGTGGTTTCAACTTCAAAATCATCATCATTTGAACCCAAAGCGGATCCAACACCATGTGATATGTCATCAATATCACCCACATCATCCATAGTGGCTCTAGCAAGATCCTGAATGGTTGCATCCAAGTCAGCAGACTCGGGTGCTACATCCCAAAGCTTCGCTGCCCCCTGCTTGTATTGAGGATCCTTACGTGACAGAAGACGCAAATTGGAATGAATATACACCAAGTCTTACATTTCTTTTAATAGCAGTTACGCTTGCCCGAGTGGATAAGGTATGTACTCCAATTCCGTTCAATGAGAAGAGCTTACAGCAGGAGAGAAAACCAACAAAATTAAAATAAAATAAAAAATGCAAGATAAATTCAGAATGTTAAGTGTTAAATTTTACAATACAAGTGGCAAAAAAAAAAAAAACTTACTTGTGAGAGGATCTTGATTGCAAGAGGTTGGAGGTACATATAATCTTGACCATGGAGGTACCACCATGTAAGACCATCCATTTTGTATTGGTCTCTAGCAACAGAAGCATTATGATTTTTTGATTTTCCTGTGACAAACATTCCAAATTCTCTCATGACACTTGCATGCACTTTTGGATCACTGAACATTCTACTAAATGTTGTCTTATACCCATTAGCAACTTCAGAATCTCTCTATGGCGGTATTCTCCCTGGGATAGAAAGTACTTCAGTGGTATAGTACCTCGGAGATAGGGCATATGCAAGGAGGTGCAATGGAGTTGTCATCTTGTTCCAACGATGAAGAACAATTGCTTCCACCCTTTTGTACAAGGTGTCTTCAGGATCATTCTCTTTTTTTTGTATTTCTATTTTTATTTTTTCCAACATTGTGTCCATACTATCATAGACATCCCCCAAGCATGGTTCATCTGTATCAGCAAACCGAAGCATAGACATGATAGGTTCGGTGAATTCCAATACATAATTCACACGATCCCACCAATCGTCATTCAAGATCAATGCCTTGACTTTTTGGGCCCTCTCTGAATTTGATTGCTTCCATATACTCCATTGGTTGCTAATAACCATTTGACTCAATGCATCTTTCACCTTCACACGTCGTCTCAGAACAACTGTGTGAGATGCAAACCGGGTCTCGGCAACCTAAGAACATGTTAATAGTAAGTTAATAACACATTTAAAATATGTACATAATGCAAAAAATTATTTTATTCAATTATGTAAAACATGACATAAATGATAAATGAAACTAAATAAATTAAATTTTAAAATTTTTAATTTACCTTCAACAATTCCAATGTTGAAAAAGTTCTGAAAATTGCTTGTGACATATGGTGGTTTGTCACAAACATCTGGATCTCCTCAGACTCCCGGTATATTTCTTTCACCCACTCTATTTGGGTGCCAATTGCTTGCATCACCAAATTGAGGGAGTGTACGGTGCACGGTGTCCAAAAGATGTGCTCATATCTGGCTTCTACCAAAGCACCTGCAGCCCTGCAAACTTTTGCATTGTCCGTAATTACTTGGACAACATTTTCACTACCCACCATCTCTATGGGGTCAATGAGAATCCTGGAAATGAACTTTGCATCTTTCACTTCCTCTTCACAGTCAACCGCCCTCAAAAACATTGCCCCCTTGGGGGACACTGCAATAACATTAATCAATGGACGGTTTTTGCAATCTTTCCATCCATCGGACACAATAGATACACCTGTTTCAACCCAAGAATCTCTAATTGGTTTTAGTTGGGCCTCTACATATTTCCTCTCTTTTTGCAATAAGGTGGTACGCACCTTTTCATACCCAGGACTTGTGAAATCAGGAGGTGCACTATTTATTGCTGACACCATGTCCTTCCAATATGGTGATCTCACCAAGTTGAATGGAAGACCATTGGCAGAGAGGCAACGTGCAATTTTTTCTTCAGCAATATCTCTTGCCTCATTTTAAATGCTGCTCTCAATGGACCTCTAATATAACACTTGCGGATTGGTGGTTTCGCGGTTCCTTCTCTTCTTCTTCCGTGGGGTGTTGCTAGTAGACAAAGGAAGGAGGTTTAGAGAACTAACACTATCTGATGAGTGGGTAATGTTGTTTTTTTCTTTCCGGAACTATAACTAGTTTGTTTTCCTCTTGCAACCGAATTGTCAACATCTTCTTGTTCTTTTATAAATGCTGCTATTTGTACAACAGAAAACCCCTTCTTATCTGGGCACACACACATATTAATCCCTTTACCACCAGGGCCCATAAAATGAAGTTTCACTCGGTAGTAGGAGCTATTATATTGTACATTGCAAAATTACACTTCCAAACAAACCCCCCACCTCCAGGAATTTGTGAAATTCGTGTGGTATGTCTCCATAAAGGAGATCCTTTATCAATTTTGAACTTTTGGCTTCCATCCCCACCCACTGAACTTTGACTACTAGCCATTGTTGCAATCTATAAAAAAAATGAAAAAAAAATATATATTTGAAAAACTTCTTCACAAACTTGAAAAAATTCATCAAAAACTAAGAAACTTAAAAAAATTCATCAAAAGATTAAAGAATAGGGTTTAAATGCATACCTTGAACACTTAAATCTCCTTTGTAGAAGCTATTTGCCACTCCACAATCGATCTCCTTCAAATGCAATCACCTCCCTTCAAAATGCTAAGATGGAAAGAAAATATGGAGAGAGCAAAATGAGGGCAAGGATGAGGCGTGACGAGGCACCATCCATTGAGTTGGTACGGGGTTTGGGCAGAGAGTGAAATTGTTGCCGCTTTGGGCTGGTAGGGCGGAACTCGGAGAATGCAGGCGACACCCACAGGTCCGCGTACCTATGGGCAAGGTACTCGCTGGGTACGCACAGGGTGCGTGCCCAGCGCGTACCCACAAGCGAACCCATACCGGGTTCACACCCGAACCGGGTTTGAGGCCTGTGGGTACGAATCCGGTAACTTAGTAACTAACAGGTCTTGGCAACTGCCACTGGTTCTGGATAAGCAAAATACAAGGGGCATTTCCCCACATAGCGGATTACCTAGCATTTCCTTGCCAATACAAACAACTAACTCGACCTGACTAGTCATAAACTGACAAGGCAACCTTCCTTAACATAATACCCTCATCTTTACTCACATTCTTTATTTATTGACAAAATATTTAATCATAACTACTAATAGATATTAGTCTTAAGCTGAAGATCTCTTCTTCTTGTTATAGTCTTGAATGTTCAGTGTTTTAGCTTCGTTATAGAGTCCATCCTTAGAAAGTGAAGATTTACAAAGTAAACAACTCACCTGGATTGTTGGTTATTTCTGACTCAAACACCCAAGTTACTTCAACGTAACTTCCTGGGTCTTGGCTACAACCACTTGCTCGAATCTTAACCCTAGCCCTTGAGAGCATCTACTCTTGAAATATAAACTTTAAATAAATATTGATACAAAACAATATCTTCTTAACCTTCCTGGTCATAATATATCATGAGTAATACATAGACAAAATCTATAGAGTAACGGTTAGATCTTCCTTAAGAATATATCTCTCTTTAGGTCTTAGTCCCTCTTGCATTTCAGTGAAATCATGTTAACCAAAGAGAAACATAATTGTAGACCCACGGGCCCACCTTACAATATATTTGTATAACATAAGCACTTACTCACCAAGTTTATGATATGATCAGTTTGGTAAAATACCTCGAGCATTGATTCCCCTTGTTATGTATTTGCAATAGCTAGGATCTAGGCTACTGCCTCTAACTCAAGCCCTAGCATGGATCAAAAGGTTTTACCTTCTCACCCACTCTTAGGCTTCTTTAGCAATATGGAGGGAGCTAAGTCATCATCAAGATGTACATAAGGTTATGTGATAGAATAAAGACATCCTTCACAAATACGCCACTAGGGTGTTTTCAATAAGGAACATATCAAGAACGGAGAGAGGTTTTCCTTTCCAAGGGCCCAATTTATATTACAAGGTCACTCATCGAGTAGTTAATAAAAGAAAACAAGATTAACTATTCATTACTTGAGTAAGTATCATTGATAACAAAACTAGCACTTAATTGTGCTTTAATTGTTTCTTCCATTTCTTTACTTCCCAATTATTCAAGCTTGGTTTTATACCCACAAGGAGCTATGGTTTGATTTCCTATTTTAAGAATGAAGAGAGTCTCATAATAATCAATGGTAGTCTTCATTGAACCTTCTCATCGTATAAATTTAAATAAATCTAATAAAGATTCACGGATGAGATGGATTGTAGACAAAACTGCCTCACTACTGGCTTTTACTAACCATTATCATCACAATGTATATATGTGTACATATAGAGAAAAGACTAAAACTTCATTTTTAAAGAAAAGGAGGATTACTTGCCTTTAGTGTGCGCGATTACCCCTGTCATCTCTCGACTATTCAGACCTTGAACTTGAAGTTACTATGAATGTAGCTAGCATTTGAGCTAAGTCTTCCCAACTCGATAATCATTACTTTGGCCACATTCATTTCATTGCAGAGGATTTAATTCCCTAACAGAATTTGTGCAAGTCTATGTTGACCCTTAGCCTGAATACCATTAATTCTTGCTCTCACTGGTATTTCCTACCTCTTTGATTGACTCCCAAACCTTTAAAAGTATGCCCTTTTATGTTATCCTCAAATTTTTGGCCAATAGGTTTCTAAATAACTAAATTTTACTTTCTCTATTATATAGTAAGCCATGAATGATGGTGACATAGCATTATATCTTAACAACTTTTTCTATGCTCTACATCGTTATTCCCATATCATTTCAACGCTTCCATGACCATGTGTGTCGATTAGAGTAAATGTAACACAACAAATTTTAATCCCCAATTCCTCCATGATGGTGTGGCGAAGGACTTCCAAAGCAATGACATTTCAAATAGAAGCTACGCTGGGTTTATTAATCTGCCACAGCTCCTTCAAACATCTTCGACACCACCATTTGGCACAGTTTCATGGCCCTCTTCTCAAAAGTTGCAGCCACCGTTCTTAATTTACATGTTTGGGAATACTCCCTGAGAAAGAAAACACTCCTTTTTCCTCCAAATAGCTTTGTGTGATCCTTCTTCCAACCTCCGCCCCCAACAGGAATACCATCGTCCCCCCTCTTCTTCAAATCCCGCAACTTGATTTTGTTTCCCCCCACTTCGCTAGGCAAGAATCAATTATTAGAACTGATAGAAAGGTGGTTCAAGAAAATAGTTCCAAAAGCGGTTAAGGAAATCGGTTGCCAAGAATTTGTTATTCTTTTCCTCCACGACATGATTCTTATCTTCCCAATATATCATCGACTTCTTTTGCAAGATCTTTTGTTAATAAATAAAAACAATTACCAATAGAAAATGGAGAATTCGGATTACAAAGACATAATGATTATGCCTCCCCTAAATATCATTATGTCACGGCCTTCCAAAGAAGTTTAGACATAAAATCAGAAAATAGTTTATAACAAATAGTTAAATGTCTCCAAGAGTGATTCAATATGGATTTAAGCGAGAAACGGTTATGAAATCAGTTAAAAGAAGATAACTAAATATCCTTCTTTCCCCCCAAAGGTTCACTCACGACTTCCCAAGCTTAAAACGGTTTTCTTTTTGCAGATAAGAGTAGTGATGGGCAGCACTACAATCACATGGTTGAAGCCACATACAGTATAGAAGAAAATATTTGCAATCAAAACTATTACTTGCCAGCTTTGTGGCATTCACGACGTAGTTTAGTAAGTCTAAAAGCTGACCCAAACTTGATATATTAACCTTGCAATAGAAACATGCTCTTCTTATTAGATAATCGAGCTTACACAAGGACCACGGCTACACAACTAATAAGAATTAACAAACCTCTTTCATACTTCTACAAAGTATTAAATCTTTTGCGTCATTATAAGGTGGTGAAACATAAGGTGGTGGTCCACTATATTGGTGTTAACCCTCCTTTCACCTATTGACACCCACAAAAACCATTTACTTGCTATCATGTTTATAAGCATGTTATTGCTAGCTAGCAATTAACTAAGTTTTTTGCATAGTATACAAGGTATTACTTTGATTGGTCTAGTATCTTGATATTCATACGCTTATATGACTATATGTATTCATACACTTTAACATGTATTTAATGTATACGTGTACATAGATATATCAAATAACACATACAACAAAAACCATTTACTTGCTATCACGTTTATAAGCATGTTATTGCTAGCTAGCAATTAACTAAATTTTTTGCATAGTATACAAGGTATTACTTTGATTGGTCTAGTATCTTGATATTCATATGCTTATATGACTATATGTATTCATACACTTTAACGTGTATTTAATGTATACATGTACATAGATATATCAAATAACACATACACGCATTGATGTATAAACAAGCATATATTATGCAAGATGTTTAACATATAACTTAGTAGATTAGCAATGGAGTCCATCATAAAGGTAACCAGGTTGTCAAGTGGTAGAGTTAGATTTACCTGAGATGCACTCAAAAAACCCTAGACTCATACAGAAACAATGGTATTCAACACCCTACCCTTCAAAGTGACAAATGATTCAGATGGCATAACTAGAGACTCTTAACCTTATCCTTCTCCCAGATGATACTCCCCCTCTTTCTCTCCGGAGGTGTTCAGATCGCTCCTACAATCTCACTCAAGAAATTAATAGGTAGTTAGCCTGGAAAACATTACAGCATGATCATATCATTGCATTTAAATTAATCATCTGCTTTAAAGAAATAGAATCATCTCATAGTATTTCATCATATTCATGACATCAAATGATCATCAACATTCTATTTAAATGCCGTAACATATCATTGCACAAATCATAATATGCAACTTTCAGGGTTTTCATAATCTCATGATTCATCACAATAATTATCATAGAGTGAAAAGTAATTTAGAAATCTAAGGTTGGATGTAACATATTTTCCCCTGAGATTTACCTCAAATATAGTTAAGTTTATGATCCCTTTTTCTCTTTGCTAGTAAGCAAACCCTCAAGGTCTGCTCATATAACCATACTTTCTTTGAAATTTTATGACAAAGATTTCGGACTTATTCTTTATTGATGTACCTCCACTATTACAGATAAAGTCTTTGTAGCTAATTCCTTGGCCGATAGCTTGATTCTTGCGGCTTTTTCAGTATAATAGTATCTTCTCTAGCTCCCACAACACCTTATTCCAATGTTTCCTGATTCAATGCACAATTTGTAAGCAAAACTATGGTGGGTTGGAAACGACAGACTAAGAGGTGCTCCTTATGCATTTGGTCATGCTGTTACCGATAAGGGCAGTCGTGCGGAAAACGCATGCAGCCAGTCCCCGTCCCCTACACTGGAAATGGCGAGAAGAATATAATAGATGGCAAATGTGCTTCACGGTATTGTAATTTATTGCTGGAGGCTGCAACGAGATGGTTGATGGTCAAGCACGATATACGTAATGAATGAACTAGGGTGTAATGAAATAACTTGCACAAGAGAAGAATATAATAGGAATTATATGGCAAATACTTGATAACACTTGAGAATAATTAGCCACTTCGAGGGGGCAAACCTCCAAATATCTCCAATGAAAACACAATTTGTAATATGATGATCAAATAACACTCACTACCTCCTATATATACCCTACTTATGCCTTGGATATCACCTAGGCTGACTTAGATAGCTAATTATATCACCTAGGCCAACTTGACTACATAAATAAGAGTAGTTAAATGATTGCGTAAGTCATAAATTGGCTACACATGCCCCAATAATGTTATTGGGTTAAAGGCGTAGAATGCCCCCCTCTTTAGAGAAGCATTGTCTTCAGTGCTAATCAACTATGGATGCTTCTACACAAAGTTTTCATCTTCCCATGTGGCATTTTTGACAAGAAAATTCTTCCATTGAATGAGATACTCTATGATTGTCCTAGTCATCAACTTCTTTGTGCATCTTTGGAGAACTAAATCTAGATCCAAAATGATTCTTCCTTCTTCATCTAACTCTAGTAACACTATCTATGCAGGATCTATCAGCCAATCACCTTCTTTATATAGGAAACATGAAAAACTAATGTATCTTTGTTGTTAAAGTTAACTCAAGCTTGTAGGCTACACTGCCAATCTTCTACAAAATCCAATATGGATTACAATACTTTGGTGGCAACTTATTATTCTTTGTTTGTTGCTTTAGGGACATTTACTTATAAGGTTGCAATCTCAAGAAAACCCAATCACCCACTTCAAAAGTCATTACGCTACAATGTTGGTCAGCCTGTTATTTCATTTGATTTTGTGCCATGGCCAAACTCTCCTTGACTCCTAAAAATGCCTAATGTTGATGAGTCGTGTGGTATTTTTTTAAGAACTATACTACCATTCTACTAGTGGTAGCCAATCCACCCATTGAAATTGCTTATCTGAAGTGAAAAAAAATAGATACCCTTCCAAGCACTTATTGATGACCTCAATTTACCCATCTAACTAACAATGGTATGAAGAGCTACAAGCCAATCGAGTAACCAAACAAGAGAAAAATTCTGTCCAAAAGTTACTAGTAAAGATACGATCATGATCACTAACAATAACCCTTGGGGTACTATGTAACTTTTGTATATCCTCCATAAATGCTTCTATCACTGTACTTATAAAAAGATGGGCTATTATCGATAAAATGGGCATATTTGGTGAGACAATCCACAATTGCCATGATGACACTCTTACCTTTAGATCTATCAAGCCTCGTGATAAAATCCATGGAGACCTCTTCCCACCACTAGCTGGGAATAACTAATGGCTACAAAAGACCAAATGTCTTAACTACCTCCCCTTTATTTCTTTGGCATACCAAATATTTTGCCACAAATTTTTGAACATCACCTTTAAGCCCTTCCCAAAAAAATCCTACTTGATTTGATGATGTCTTCAAAATCTTGAATGAACCCCAACTAGAGAAACATGGAGCTCCTCAAGAATCTTTTGTTTGAGGGTGGAATTCTTGCATAGGTACGATCTCCCCTTATACCCCAAAGAGTCCCCCTTCCAGCTAAACTATTCTAAACTATTGTAATCATTTTGTAAATATTGAATGAGGTTCCTTGTAGTTTTGCCACTCTACTTTGGTTTCTTCAACCCAATTTGCTTGTAATATTGAAATGACACACAATAATGCTTCATTCTTCTAGGATAGTGCATCAACCACTATATTCTCCTTCCCTTTCTTATAGAAAATCTCAAAGTCATAACCCAACATCTTAGTGATCCATTTTTGTTGATCTTTCAAGGATAACAATTGCTCCATAAAATATTTTAGGCTACCATAATCTATCTTAACTTTGAAGTTCTATTACCGAATCCACCGACAAACCAAACAGATTCAGATCTGATTCAAACCGAATCCATGATTTGATTTGATCCACCTATAGATATGCGCAAGATGTAGCAAAATGGGGTTGGATTCATCTAAGACGACGAGCGAACCTAGGAAGGATCTAAGGGAACCTAAGCAAACCCACGGTGAATCCGTTAGTCCCCTACAACAATTTTTTATTGCTTCTTTTTTTCTTGCTTTGACTTTGACCTAGGCACCCTAAAACAGATTTCAAACCCTAAAATCTTCTAAAACATTTCAAACACCAAAACAAGTTCATTTTAGCTCATTTCTATTGCAAAAAGTAAATATCATTCCAAAAGGTTAAACTTCATATTTTGCTTGTTGAATCAACAAAGGGAACTGAAAATTGATCTTTGAAGATTCTACAATGGTTTCATTGCCCTTCCTACATATTTGCAAGTGTCCATTGGCTGCCAAGATCATAGAAGAATATTTTTGTAAAGAGATAAGTTTTTTCATTTTTTTTCCTTCATTTTTTGTTTTACAAACAAGAAACAAACTCTTTGCTTTGTTTTTATTTTATTCTTCTATGAATGCATCAAAAGAGCTATGTTTTATATATCTACTTTTTGTTTTTAGCATTTTATTTATTTTGAATGTGTTGTATATAAAATTTCTTGCCATAGGAATTACAATGGCAACTAGTTCTACCTCCACAAGTGAACCTAAATTCAAAACAGACCCAAATTCCCCTCTATGGAAGTATGTTGATACAATACAACCAGATCTAGGTGGTGGGGGGTATATTTGGATTTACCAGAGGTGTGATGTTAAATATTCAAGTTCATATAGTCAAGTGAAAGCCCATTTGTGTGGAATATCTAGACAAGGCATCAAAGCTTTCCCTAGAAAGAATGGTGTACTTATGTCATCAGAGCAAACGATAACATATATTATGGAGCAAAAGCAAGCAAATGAACTAGCAAACCATAGAGAAAATCATCCTTTAGCCAAAAAAAAGATCAAAGGGAATGAAGCCCCCTATGCCCCCATCTAATCTCAATGTTGTGGTAGAGAGCCACCCATTTCTTGCCACTCTTGAAATTGAAGAACCCACTACAAACAAAAGACCAAAGGGACCTTTGGAAACTACATTTCAAAATGAGGCTCAAGACATTGTTGATCAACACATAGCAAGATGTATTTATGCAAATGGGTTGGCTTTCAATGTTGTTTGCTCACCATATTGGCAAGAAATGGTGAGAAAAATTAATGAGGCTCCAAAAGGGTACAAGGCCCAAGTTATGAGAAAGTGCGTAGCATCTTATTGGAAAAAGAGGTCAAGCTTGTAGAAGATTCATTGAAGTCCATAACAGATTCATGGGTGGAGACAAGGGTGTCCATTGTTTCCAATGGGTGGAAAGATGCTCAAAAAGTCGTCCCTTGATCAATGTCCTAACAATGTCTCCTAAAGGGGCAATGTTTTTGAGAGCTATGGATTGTGAGGGGGCAAGTGAAAGATGGCCAATTTATTGTCAATATTCTCATTGCAACAATGGAGGAAGTGGGACCCTGTAATGTTGTTCAAATCATAACGGACAACGCAAAAAATTGTAGAGTTGTTGGGTTGTTGGTTGAGGAACACTATTCACGCATCTTTTGGACACCTTGTGCAACCCACTCTCAATCTTATGCTACAAAAGATTGGGAATAAAAGTGATTAAATCAAAGAGTTGTATGCAAAGACTGAGGAGATTCAAATGTTTGTCACCAACCACCACATGTCGCAAGGCATATTTAGATCATTTTCAAAATTGGAGCTACTGAAGATAAGTGAAGTATCAAGTTTTATGTTTTAGTTTCACTTTAGTTAATAGAATTTTTTTTTTAAAACTTAGTTACTTAATTCATAATTTGATTGTGTATTATAATTCTTCTTTAAAGTTTGTTTTCAATTATTTTATTTTTTAATTTTGAAAGGTTGTTGAGACCCATTTCGCCTCTAACACAATCCTCTTGAAAAGACTTGTGAAAATTCGAAAGACACTTTCTAGCATGGTCATTTGCCAAACTTAGTCCATATGGAGGCAAAACAACACAAACAAGGCAACAATATTAAGTGGATGATCATAAATGACCCTTGATGGGATCATGTGGAGTATCTCCTTAGTTTCACTGAGCCCATTTTGAGTATGATTTGTTGTACTAACATGGACAAGCCTTGCTTGGTATGGTGCCATTGACTCAATGATTGAGGAGATGAAGACTATCATAAATGCAAAAGAGCAAGACCGTAGAGATAATTTATTCAAACAAGTGCACACAATGACCACCCCACTACATCTTTTTTCCTTTACATTGAATCCAA
This sequence comes from Sequoia sempervirens, assembly GCA_007258455.2. NCBI lineage: Eukaryota > Viridiplantae > Streptophyta > Pinopsida > Cupressales > Cupressaceae > Sequoia > Sequoia sempervirens. The sequence goes on from VDFB02327094.1 coordinate 18,533, forward strand.
AATATTATAGTGCTGAGATTCTTTCTGTGCCAACAAGGATTGTCCCATATAGAGATTTTGAAGTCATTGAAGGGTACAAGGTAGCATTTCATAGACTCTTCCCTGATCTTGATTTGCAAGATGTAGTCACAAGTGTGTTCATAGATTTTGTACACTCAAATGGTCAATGTATTGAGGCTCTTCATGATAAGTTCAAGAAGGATGCTCACAATTGATGGTACATCCATGACCAACAATTCCAACACCTACAACCCCTTGCAATCAAAGTTTTGTCGCAAGTTTAATAAATATTTATTAATCTTTAAAGTTTCAATTATAGTTGTTTAAATAAAACTCTATCTCTCTACTTTGTCTTCATAGGTTGCTAGTTCATCTACATTTGAAAGGAATTGGGGCACATACTCTTTCATCTACTTAGTAAAGTGCAATAGATTGCACTCAAAAAAAGCAAAGAACTTAGTGTATGTGCATTCCAACTTGCATCTCCTTTCGCACAAACAACATGACTACAAGGAATGAGACACAAAGTTGTAGGATATAGAGCCAGAGCATACTGAATTGGATGCTTCCACTTCCCAACATATTGCACTTGAGGAGTTTGAAAGCAAGTACACTTTTAGTGCGAGTAGCAATGGCACTACTTTAGTTCTCCAAATGTTCCTATATCATCTAATTTCAATGATGATGATAATATTGATGATTTAGAAAATTCTAACAATGAAAGCTAATTGTTGAACAGTGAACTTGATATTATTATTTTAATATTGAACTTGAAGTTTGAACAATGAATTTTTTATTATATTTATGATTTATGTTTTAAAGACATTTGAGTTTATGGCAGTTTTGTTGTTTTAATGATGTTATCGTATTTTAATCTTAATTCTTGCTTTTAGGTTATATATATATATTATATTATATTATATTATATTTATGATTTATGTTTTAAAGACATTTGAGTTTATGGTGGTTTTGTTGTTTTAATGATGTTGTGGTATTTTAATCTTAATTCTTGCTTTTAGGTTATATATATATATATATATGATTTTTACATGTTTTTTGAATAAACAAACCCAACCCCAAAAAAATTTCTAAATCCACGAACCCAAACTAGGATCCATACTAAAACTGGTAACTTAGCTTTTTAAGTGTCTACCCATCAAATAACTGCATGAAGAATCGCTATCATTCCCTTCTCATAAATGGGATTGAATTGACTTACCCTTTAGTTGATGACTTTCGAAAGCAATGAGCGTATCTTCCTACATGAGAACTGCTCTTATATCATTTCCTAAAGCTTCACACTCCACAATAAAATCCTTAGTGAAGATTGGAGTGGCTAGATCTGGAGTGGTAACATAGCCTCCTCCAATCTCTCAAATGTTGTATTAGCTAACACATTCCACTAAAAAGCATCCTTTTTCAACAAAGTTGTGAGGGGTATCCGTATTGCTATGCTAGCAAGTTTTGGGTTGGAACTAACCACTGGTTTTTATTTCTAGATGAATGTTCTCCTCTTTGTGATGTTCTAGTATGACCTTGATTCTATAAAGAAATGGTGATGGGCATGTTATTCTTGATTTGTACTAGTCGTGTCAATAAGTCAATTGTTCTTTCTTGCCCCATTGTCAACAACTCTATTGTTCTTTCTTGCCTAATCCAAATACCTATATTGGTATCCTAAAATAAATTTGCCCTTTCCTCATTTGTCAAAGGTCTTTCATTATTCCCCATGATTCACAAGCTACTAGGAAGTTATACCTCAGCTACCACTATAACAATCTCGACAAAATTTAAAATATTTCACTATCAAATCACCAAGGTCCCATGAGGGTGAGGTGAGAGCATATGGTGAGAAAATATTATTATTGAGCATTTTCTAATCACCAAGATCCCATGATAGTGAGTTGAGAGCATTCAATGGATGAATAATGATTTTATATATTATTCAAATAAACAATAATGCCCGAAGGATGCAGCAATAAATTGCAAGAACAATACAAATATGCTAGAGCTAAATAAATATATTCAAATATTCTAGAATATCATTAAATGAACATGATGTAAACATGAATAAAATCTGCTATTGGAATAAGTTACTACTCCAAATATAAATATTTGCTGAAAAATAAAACAAGAACTTTCAACACAAATACAACCTCTGAATGAGAATGCCCTCAAGAAACCAAAGAGGTTTTGTCCTTCAATCTCCAAATCCAAGCATTTTAGTCATTGAATTGATAGTTGAACACAAGGCTCAAGCTATGATAGAAATTATATGAGAAAAGACAATCATAAAAGGCAACCAAAAACCTGAATATATAGCACCAGCAGAGCACATACCCCATTTCCCGTGTCAAAGATAGCAATTAAAATATTAATGAAATCCTTTCCTCAAAATAGGTCCCACTTTGTCATGAATACTAACTTGTAACTCCTCATAAATGATTTGTCATAGACTCTGTCATGAAGAAATTGCCAAGTGTCTCGGAGGTTATAACACCACTTTCTAGAAATCCACACCCCCATAAACTATTATTTTATTATTATTCTAATTATTCTATTCATTGCTTTTAGTTCTCCAAACCATTGCCCCTTTATTAAAATATTTTATGTATCCTTATCAATAAAATAAGGATGGGGCCCAAAAGCTAATTAATTAAAAAGAGACATTATATCAGCCACCTTGTTTGTCACACCTCACTTGTGCTTAATCATTAAGTGGAAATGTTGGAGGAATCCCATCCACTTGTAATGCCTTGCTTGCTAGTGTTTAGTTTGTGTTTGCAAAGATTAAGAGGTTGATGATCCATGTGAACAATCGCCTCTTTGCCCATCAAGCAGTGTTTCCATTCTTACACCTTTTGCACTAATGCAAACAACTCTATCATGTGTGCAATAGTTTAGGACTGCCCCTCTACAAAGCTCTTAAATGATAAAGACTACAATAGTTTATGACTACCCATCCACATGGAATTGTTGGAGGAATTTCATCCACTTTGTTACACCTCTGCAGTATTTTCAATTAAAAAGAAATGTTTTCTTTAAGTTTAGGGCTGAGCTAGGGCATATTTATGTATTTATTTGACCTCAAGTTTAGGGCTGAGTTAGGGCATATTTATGTATTTATTTGACCTCAACTTGTTGCTCATAAAAAAATGGAACAGCAGAAGAGGAGTAGAAACGAGGGCAGCAGGTAAACAAAGACTTTCATGGGGCAGAAACAGGCAACGAGCAGCAGAATGACAATGTTTAAGATGATATCAATGTCATCAGCGAAAAGAATGAATGGAAAGATGGCTAAGCCAGTTGTTTTATCCACCTTGGTAAGTGTGACTCAAAGTTCTTCATAAGAGATCAGAAAAAGAGAAATAAGAATTGGAAATCATAAGAGATCTATTGGAATAAATATTAATTTTAGCAAGAATATTATTTGGAAGTAAGTTTTAAATATAATTAGGAATAACTATATATGTATATATAAAATATATATATGTGATCATGCAATAGTGATACTTGCAGAAATTATTGATCATTGTGAGTAATCTAGATGCTTCCTTTGTTATAAATATGTAATAATAGATTCATATGATAGTCCACTTTGAATTTAGGAGAAACAGTTTGCAAATAGGAAGGACGGCCAGCCTTCCAGGGTCATGAGAGATGAAGGACAACCAGCCTTCATGCTCTTATCAAGTATGCCACCCAGAGATGGAATGGGCAGCCAACCTTCCATGCCCATGGGCTGGGGGGTGGAATGGACCAGAAATCCTTCCATGCTTTCTGACTTGATTGAGGAGGACGGCCAGCCTCCAAGGTGAACTGAGAGATGGAAGGGTGACCCACCTTCCATGCTCTCGCAATACAAGGGTGACCAACCTTGAGATTGCGGTTTGCAAACATTTCAATCAAATTCCTAATGAGACTATTATAGGAATATTGGAATGGCTATTTCTTTAATTTACTAATGTTTAGTAAAAATAGATGTTATCGTGGCTTATAATTTAACATCAATTTCCAATGACTAATATTGTGTGCAAGACCTAAACCAAGATTTATCTTATAAAGGGCATTTCAATTGATAAATTTATACTCTTAAATGAATTTAATTTCTTACTTTAATTGGAATTGTGGTTTTAGGGAAAAAACATAGGAATATTCCCAAACGGGACATTACAAAGTTTCATAGAGAGGAAATGTGCAAAAATCTCAGAGGGTGTCCATGCATCAAATTGCTATTCTTGGAAATAGCTATTTCTAGTGTTCTATTTTTGGGCGAGGTTGAGGGCCTGTTTTTGGTTTCCTTTAATTGGTTTTATTTTATTTTTGTTTAGGATTATATTTGCTTTGTAGTTTCTTTCTTTCTCGCTTGTCCTGCAGCTTTTGGAAGATTTGCTTGAAAATATTTCTTTTGGGGACAGCCAATTACTATTTTCAAAATCCCTAAGATCATATTCATTGTAACCTATAAATAAGTTCCCTATGGACAAGATATTTTGAATGGGAATTGAAGTGAAGCTTATGCAGCAAAAATCATAATTCGTGTATTTAATCCATGTTTAAATGTGTGTTTGTGTAAGATTTTTTTTCAGGTGGATTAAAGTGAAAAATAGTGTTGAGGTCTGTATCAGCACTGCCATTCATCTAGTTAAGTAAATTGTATATGATTCTAAGAGTTCCTCTTTTTTTAATCTCGCATTGTGGATCATTGTTAAAATCAGTTTTTGTTAAAATCTTCTCATGTATGTAGATCTACAGGTCTCTTTTTTCAGCCATTTGGAAACATCCATTATTTTGTTTACTTTGTTTCAGTTACAAGCTTTTATTCATAAAAAATCTCATTTGTGAGAGAAGAACATTTTAGGTCTTGTGCTCAATCTCCAAGAACTGAAAGATAGATGAAAGTTTATTTTCAGTTATTTCCTTTATGCAAAACCCCATTAATGATGCTATAAAATGTGCATAACTGTGAATCTTGTTCATAGTTTAGGGTTTAGGAGTAGCAATTAGTTTTCAAAGAGCTTCCCCTGCTAATTTAAAGAGAGGTCTATCCTCGTGTGTTGTTCTATTTTGTGTTGTCTCAAAAGAAGTAAACTAAAACCCTAACAATTTTTGGCACCCATAATGGGGCACATCCAATGGTATCACATCCACAACCACCTTATCTCTAAATTTTGGATTGAGTGCAAACTTAAGTTTTCATTGCTTCATAACTGAGATATCCACTCCTTGCTTCAACCATCCCAAAGAATATGGATTTAGGTATTTTCAGTACTCAAAACAAGCTTGGCAACCAGCTTTTGCTAAATCACATTTGCTTGAGACCATGTGTCAAAAAGAGC
>VDFB02327095.1:0-36849 GCA_007258455.2 Sequoia sempervirens
ACAGCCATTTGAAAGTTATGGTTGAATATTTGAAAAATAGGGTTTTATCCCAAAATGATGCAAAACTTGCAACAAAAAGCAAACAAAATTTGCAACAAAAAGAATCCAACTCCAAAATTTCTCAAAATTTGTCAAAGTAGGTCAGGTTCACCAATGTAATTAGGATAAAAATATAAGTTTAATGCAATAAAGGATATAATTCAAACCCTAATAAACAATGAAGCACAAATAAGCATAAAACAATATTACCAAATCTTCATGCCACCATTGATTCACCTCCATCGATCTTCGCCATATTGCTTAAATATGATAATTTACCTCAGATTTGAGTGTGCAATAATAAGCCTATGACAAGTGCCTAGCAAAATATTGAAGATTGTTGTCTCACACTAGCATCATGTACTTGCATAATATGTGTGGATGAATGACAATAGATAGAAACATATGAAAGACTCAAGAATGATTTTGACAACATAAGAATACTTGAAGAAAACAACCCCTCAAATGAATTATGAGAGAGTTTATTTATAGGAAATGTCTGATTTGGATTGACAGTTGAGATTAGATGTCAATAAGATGTCTTAATCAATGGCCAAGATCGAAAGTTGTAGTATGGACTAGGGTTAGGACAAAATTAGGGAAAATGATAAAGATGAAGAGCTAAGATTAAATTATAAAATAATTCAATCAAGGGTTGGAATTAAATGAGATGTCAAGAGATAAGATTTGATGTGGAAGATAAGATTGACATGAATAAAGAGATGAAAGGAGAAATTAAATAATAAAAATTATTTAATCTAGGTGGCCAATGAATAATTAAATAGTTAAAATAATTATTTAATTATAGAGGAATGTGAGAAAAGGAATCATTTTGAATTAAATAATGATTTAATTCAAAATTCAAGAGAGTAGACCAAATTAAATAAATAAAATTTATTTAATTTAGGAGAGAAGAGGCTAAGGAATAATTAAATAAATAAAATAATTATTTAATTATAGTGGAAAGTGGACAAAAATTAAATAAATAAGACTTTATTTAATTTTAGAAAGAAGACTTAATTAGTGACATAATTAAATAAATAAAAGTTATTTAATTAATCAGGAAAAAATAAAGATAAAAAATGAATTAATTAATAGAAGAATTATGACTTTAGAAAATAATTAAATAATTAAAAATTATTTAATTATGAAGAACGAAGGGGAAATGATGAAGAATCTAAGAGTCACAAGCCTGGGACAATTTTTAGTGTCTACAGTTTGTTAAATTAAGCGTGGAAGAAAGATGGTTTATTATATATATAGACTTAAAGTTTGAATTGATTTTTGTGTTCATTAAAGGTTGTAACTTTCTTAGTGAGATACTTATAAAATATGTTATATAATTGTCTTTAATTATTTAATGATTTCATAATAGAGGTAGAAATAGCAATTGAGATATTATATTTAAATCATGGGAAATTCTATTAGAAAAGAAAAGAAGAGGTCAAGTTAGCGAATACATATATATACTTATATAATTGCTTAATAGATTGCTACCTATGATAATATATGAATATATTGTTTATATAAATTAGTGGATGGTAGAGTGGTAATGTTATCGGGTTATAGAATTTAAAAGGGAATAATTGCATAATAATATCAACTAAAAAGTAGATTGTTGTTAGGGTTTACTTTTGGTTATTGTTATTCATGATAAATGGTATTTTTATTTGAGTAAGTTGTTAAGAAATTGATAGGTTGTTTAACTTAAATAACTTTGATTTATTGATAGATGACTTGGTAGTATAACATGTGGAAGGGATGTCTTTATGTGTACTTGATAACGTGAGGTTGCTTGGAAAAGTGAATTCCATGGTTGTTGTGATTGCTTGTTCAAGTTGGATTAAAGGATAATTTTGATGGTCCTATCTTGATGTGACTTCCTCTTGAGTTGATTTTTTTAGGGGATTTTATATGTTGAAGTTTTGTGTTGGAACTGTGTTGCTTTGATTTACCCTCATTTGTGGGTTTTTGGGTGGTCGTTCTTCTTCTGCTTCTAGAGGAGGGGAAAGAATATGTGGTTCATAATTGGTTTCTATTTTGGTTCTGTGAACGAATTCTCTTATGCTCGATTTGATTTTGGTGGGTTTAGCCTTGCACTTGAAAGTGTTTTTCTTTACTTTGAAGTGTTAGCATGAGAAGGTGCATGCCTCACTTAATGAATTTACTTATTTGATTTGCTAGTTTGTGCAAGTTGGCTTGCCCTATTTTTGTTTTTGAGTTTTGTTGCTAGTAGGGAGAATGGCTTCCCATAAGGGCTGGAACCCTAATTGGTGTCCTGGGTAATGTTGTGCCTATAGCACACATGCCTCGTTTAGGACGGGGACCCTCTCTCCTTCGCTTTTTCTAGGTCACTTTTATTTTTGCCTCATTTTGTGTGCCCCATATTTAGAGTCCTAAGTGGTCAAGGAGTCCTAGAGGTATCATCTTGAGTTGAAAAAGTTTCACTAGCCTTGAAATTTTCAAGTATTTGGCCTCTATGGAGTTCCTTTGGTAGTTTTCCTTGAAACTTCAAAACTGTCATCCTTTGCCCTTTGCGGGTCTACCCATGCTGACCACCCTTGACGAAATTTCATTTGTTCATTGCCATTTTTGCGACGTCTGAGTCAGGGGATCCACCTGTGGTGTGGGGCCCACATTGTTCGCTATCGTTTCCTTTGTCGACCTGCCAAACAACGAACACCTGGGTGTCACCCACCCTGTGGGCTCCATAGTTCCCGCCACCGACTATTTTGAAGTCCACGCCCACTAACCGCGCCTACCACCGTACTTGCATTTATTGCAAGAATTTAACAACTAAAAGTCTATAAATAGTAGTTTTGATAGGTCATTTTCACCAACATTCCTCCTTAAAACTTTTCAGAGCTCTCCTGCTTCTGTCTCCTTCACGCTCACACAACCCCTTCAACATTCATACATTGTTGCCTTTAGTTCGCACATGAGTTCTTGCTGGTCTATCAGGTTAGTTTTATGCTGCCATTCATGCTATATGTTTTTCATTGATTTTCATGAAGTTAAATTCTTAAAAAAAAAACCCTAAAACTAGATAGAAAACATCACGACGCACAAAACCCATGATTTAGAATTGTAAAATCCTTCAAAAATCCATCCTTGAGATCCATACGAAACTCACCCTAGCAGACGCCATTCTTGAATGAAGGCCGTCGAGCCCTTGCGGCCTGTGAGACCCTTGCTGCCATCACCTTGGCCTTCCAATGAAAAACTTTAAATAGCGGTCATTAAATTTAGTGGGCGCGCTCACGTGTGTGGATACCCCCCCTTTTCCATCAACTTTAAAACTTAACAAAAATCCTAAGTTAGATAGAAATTTTGTTAGCCCCTGCGGGTCCACGAGTGTAGGTTTCCACATGCAGACAACCCCGTCTATCTCACCATTTTCAATGAATTCCTCAATACAACCTTACAACTTGCGAACTTCATCGAGCCTTCATTCGTCACTTGGGTGCATCTAGGAATTCCTTTTGTGGGCCATCCAAAGTGGGTTTCCTTCATTGTTTTGTAGTTGTCCCACTATCATTACCAAAGGGGGAGACCCTTAGTTCCTCTCGCTGGGCGGGCCCTGAGCCGTTTGTTTCCATCTGACCCTTTTAGTAAAATGATTAACTGTAAGCCCTTTGTGGGCTACCCTTTATGGGCTTCCGTCTATGAATCGATGCTAGGAATTCACCGTAGCAAATAGCCAAGTTGTCCCATCTATCCAACTTGTGGACTCCACACCAATCGCCTCTCTTTGAGCCCCAAGGATGGGACCACTAAGTCTACTATTTACGAACCCTCTATTGTGGGTCGCTGCCGCCATATGGACACCATTCCAAATGACCAATGGGCTTCGACCTTCTGCCCTGTGGGCCCCGAAGTCTACTTTTCCTTGAGTCTTTATAAAAAATAATTAAGTAAAAATTGCATGCGAGCATTCTTATGCAGGTGGCCGCCTACGGGCCTCCATCTCGTTTTTGCCATCTCTAAACTGCCAAGCCAAGCCTGTCATTCGCTATGTGGAACCCAACCTCATTTCTTCCATCTGGCCAATAAAAATCAAACGACTCATACCAGTGCATCATGGAGGCTCGATAGTTTGGACCATCGCCTACAGGCCCCCGGCTCATCTCTGTCATCCTAAGTGGCCATCATCCAAAGTCTTCTCATTGTTCCCCTACCACATCCTATTGAAAAAATTAAACTTCAAAGATGAATATGTGTCACCTTCCCTGACTGTGGGATCCTCAATGTGGGATGTCATCTGCAAGATTCTTCCTTGACAATGATGTTTCAAACGGTGGAGTTCCTAACGACTAAGGCACCACCTGCATCTGCAGCCTTTGGAACCGCATGACAAAATGATTGAGTTAACACTTCTAAGACCTCACAAATGATTGAACCCAAATTTCCAAATGACTTAATACTTTGGTGGGCCCCATCATAATGCAACAATGTTGGTGCGAGTGGCCCTATGCAGGCTGACGTGCCCTCTTCGCCATCTGTCTGCAGCTTCCTTCAAAATAATTGCCAGCCTAGGGAAACCTGCACCCCTGGGCCTGCATTACCATATCTCCCTCAAATGAAAGGAAATTGATGATCTTAGAGGAATGTTGTGATCTTTAAATGATAAATTACTCAATCTAACATTGATTTTGTAGGTTTTTTCTAATGCTCCCCTTGATTTGCACATGAATATGCTTATTTCTCCTTTGCTCACAGGATTTATGGAATCGACTATAGGACCTTCAGGGGTGTCTGCAGAGAAGGAAAAGTGGAAGAAATCCACCAAGGAACCAAGAGGAAAGGAAGACAAAGACTAGATGAAATACAAATTCAAGGGAGTGGAGGTCACCTCCATGGTTACTACAGAACAAGATACAGTTATAGATACAAACTTGGGGAAAATTAACATTGATGAATTTAGGAAGAGTTATTGCCAATCCCATTACAGAAAATGCAAAGAGAAATATGAAAAGTAGGTTGGCCAAGGCAACTGGTTTCTAGCCTACTCTTGTGGCTCCTGAGTTGGTGATGGCCTATATGGAGGCCTATCAAGAGAAAACTAGAAGAGTTGTTGATCGCGATGGCAGAGTGTTGGCCGACTTGTCCACCAGGTCTATAGGGAAAACCTTCCACAACCCCACCTTTGATCCAATGGAGGAAACTAAAAAATCATATGCAGACAACACATGGAAGGCTGACCCTCTTAAATGTAAGAAGCTAATAAATCAATATTGGTTAAAAGAGAAGAGGGGCATCACAAACAAGGTGCCCCAAGAACTATTCAGAAGTGATTTTCATTAGGATTACCATGATTTGGTAACCTTACTAAGTAGGGTTATGGGAATCCCGACTTCGGCATACTTCCAAGATTGGATGTTTTATTTTATAGAAGAGATTATTAGGGGGAAGATCAAGTTCAACTGGGTAGGAATGATCAACAACTACTTGCATGAGCAGTTTGTAGCAGTTAAAAGGACCTCTCATTTTTACATGAACTCTTACCTAGTCTATCTACTAGCTTACCCCATTCCATATAGAGGTCTATTTGTGGCACAAAGCCCAACTCCAAGGAGAGAAATAAAGGTATATGATAGGCACCCGTAACTTCAATACCGTAATTTCAAGAAAGAATGTTGCCGAGTAAATGACCCCTTTATTGGGCACATCATCAGACTCCTTGGAGGGGACTTTGAAAGAAGAGTCATGCATAGTGCCCATGCATTCATCCACTAGTTCAGATTCTTATTCATCCAATTTCCCAAATTTACCTACATCTAGACCAAGGGCTTTTTTGAGAGGCCATATAAGCTTCCCCAGTATCCAAATGACCGGTTGGTATTGCTAGAAGTCTCTAGGTACCTAAAATGTATTCACATACTCTTCTGAGTGACAAACTTAGGCCAAACATCCCTAATCATCCCACCTTTGGGCAAGGAATGTATGCACTTCCTGCATCTCAATGTGCGGAGTTTTCTGAGAAATAAATCCTTGAATATAACTTGGAGCTTGACACTACCCAACCAAGGATGGATCCATATGAAAATTGAAAAAGATGGTTGGGAAAGAATATGCCTATTTGCACAATGTTGAATATTTTTGAGCCAACTCCAAGGATGATAAGGAGGTGCACATGAGGCACTTTATGCGCATGATGACATACTTTGTTAAAATAGTCAAATTGTTCCCGGTGCTAGATCAAATTGTGGAGGATGAAAACACCGCCATATATCTGAGATTTGATGTCGTTGCCAGCCTGCCATCACCCCTAATCAATTGGGATGAAGAGGTAAATGACCTTGACATTTTAACAAAAAAAATAGAGCATAGGACAAAGTAGTGGATTGATGGGAAAATTGCTCAGCTAAAGCTCCAAGGAGAAAATTTGACCTATGTTGAGCTCTAAGATGAGCTCGAGAGAAAAACTAACAGTGGGGCCACTATTGCCACATCTGGAGAGACTCCAAAATTTCCTCCCACTACTAGGTCAAAGAAGAGGAAAGAGGTAGAAGAATGCCAACCAAAACATAAAGTATATTAAAAAAATATTTCAGAAGGCAATTCTTCAAAGAAAGACAAGAAATTGGGTGGATTCATTGAAATGCCCACAATCCAAGAGGATCCATTACATGAAGGAGAGGAGGAAGAGGCTGAGCAATCAAAGTCTCCTCTTGCCACCTCTACTCTTGCTATCACCATTAATCCTCTATCAACATCTCAAGCACTACTCGCTTCCTCTCTGCCTGTAGTGGACATCTCAATTCACCTTGCCTCTACCTCACCTACCACACCTATTATGGTGAGGGATTCTTCTTCTGCTACCATTTCTCCACTCTCATCATCCTCCATGTCTCCATCAACAACTATCTCCTCAACCTTTGCTACAACAATTCCCACTCTCACTCTCCCATAAGCTTTTGCTCATCACATGCAAAAGATACCTATGGAGCTTTCTGGAGTATTGATGAACCCAATGGTATAGGCTGCCTTGGATCAGGTCCTTTTTGGTCTCCTTGTCACTCCTCCTTAGACATAACCACCCAAGATGGAGGCAACAATGCAAATTTCTAAAGAGATTGAAAGACAAGAGATGGAGGCAGCCAAAGAAATGGATGAAGAATCTAATGACTACCATGAGCATCTAGAGCATTAGCACTTAGTCATTGATGCGGTGATGCATGAAGAAGAAGGGACACAATCCTCTGAGGAAGATGTTGAAGACCCCAACGCTAAATATATAGTGGAGACTTCTGATCATGAACTCGGGGAAGAGTTGGCCTGACAACTCAAGGACGTTGGGGACAAAGTTGAAAGACAGTCTTCTAAGGAAAAGAAAGAAACAAATGAGCAAATGGAGGTAACTAAAGAACCTTTGACCAAGGAACAAGAAAAAATCCCCTATCACGATGAAGGAATCTCCCATAGGAGAAGAAGAAAGGAAAGAAGATAAATCTCAAGAAGAAGATTGCTTGAAGAAGAGGTTGAAACAAGAAGAAGCCTAGAGGTAGAGTACCATGTTGAACACAGGAATGAAGAAGAAGAAAAGGCATCTGAAGGGGAAGATAGCCCCAAGAAAAACATGGCCATGACTGAGTCACAAGAAGAAAAGGCTATATTCATCTGGGACTTAGATGAAGAAGAGGAAGAGAAAACAAAACAAGAGGTCTTGGGCTGTGAAGAAAGAGTGATCCAACATAGTCAAAGAGAGGAAATTGATTATGAATCACCAAAAAGAAGGATCTTAGATGCTCGAATGGTTGGAGAAACAATTATGGAAAAAGGTGCCCACCCTTATGGATCCCAAAGAGAGGCTAGAAGCCATCCTAACATGTGCCCAGCTACGAATGGAGAAGGAGAAGAAGCTAAGGGTCAGATCCCATATCATGATGGATGCATTGGGATTGGGGACCATACAAATAGCTACTCTAGTGATGGATAAAGCAGAAGAAGTCAACTATAATATCTCCACTATTGACCTCAAGATAGCCACAAGGGAACAAAATATAGTCCATCTCTAGGGATATGTTGCCATGATTATACACCAAATGAACAAGGATCAATCCTCTAAGGAGGAGTTAAAGGCATAGGTGGCATATCTTACAACCTATATACAACAATGGTATTTTGATAAGGAACTACCCTCAACATCATTGACCAATCCTCTGCTACTTTCCAATGATCACATCAAAAATTGGAGAGGAGGAAGAACTTGAATAAGGCTACAAAAGACTGGTTCTGATAGGTAGTTTACAATGGAGATATGGGTATTGGCCATGCTTTCTAGACAACAAATAAGTTTTGGGAGGTGCAAAAGTAGGTCGAAGCCACAAGGAAATTCTTTACTGACTTCCTAAAACTATATAACATTACATATCCCAAACTTGAGGCTATCCTCAAGATGCTCGAGAGAACTTGGGAAAAGGAATTAGGCCTGACAAAGGATGACCATTGGCTCATTGAGACCTAGAAGTTAGGCCTAGATCACATAAGAGAAGTTTTGGAGTGAGTACTCCATGAAGTGGAGCTCAACCTAGATTGGGTCAAGGAACATTGGATGGCCTACTAGGAATATTTGAAGCTTATGACAGACTACGACATGCCCACCATCGAGGTGGATCTTTAGAAAATAAGACCATATTTTCATAAGAAGATGAAGAATAGGGCCACTGATACACTAATGCCATTTTTTATGGATTTTGCTGCTCGAGGCTTTGCTCAATCAGAGTAGGTAATCAAGGACACACCAAAATGCAATAAGGATTGGGACCTGATTACTAGTAGATCTAGAAAGTTGAACTTCCAAGTGCTCCAATCCGACATAATGGAATGGAATAAGCTTTAGGCATTGATTGACTGGTTCATGAGATACGCTACAATGAAGAAGAATGAAGGAAAGTTGGTCATTGTTGATGAGTTCCTCATTGTGTAGCTGTAGCAAAGGAAATCAACTAGAATACAAAAGTGCTACAACACCAAGAACTAAAGGAAAAAATAGGCTAAAAGAAAATAATATAATTTTAAATTATAAAATATTAAGGGGTAGGTGAAACCCTAATTTGCAGTGAATCTTGGCCACACAATGAGATTAAATCTTGGCCATTCATTCTAATTTTTGAAAACTATAAATAGGGGATCTCCTCTCATTTTCAAATAGAGATTTGAGTTGTTGTAAAGACATGTTGCTGAAATTCTAATAGAAATTCATTTCTTTTGGAAGGATTCTTGAGTTTCATTCATCTTTCATGATTCATCTCCTCATAATTAATAGATTTGAGCAGATTTATTCTGTTGTTCTATGTGTTTTGCATGCTTTTGTAGATTAGTTAGTGTTGTTCATTGATGTTGAAGAATTTTTCTATGTTTATGCCCTCCCTTATTCATGCTTTTTGAAATTTATTGATGATAAATAGCAGTGTAAGGCTATTCTAAACATTAATTGATTGCTGCTCTCAAATTCCATCTTATATTCATGCTTTATGGTGAATGAATGGTTGAAAATTTGTAGACCTTAGAAGATAGCACTAGCTTCATGATACTGTTAGCTAATTTGGTTAAGTGGAACTTAGTTTTAGGAAGGATGTTCATTGATAGTTTTAGGTCTAGGAACTTCCCTCTTCCCCTTCCCTTTTTACCTTTCTTTTAAATAGTGATTTAGGAAAATTTCAGGCATCATTGTAAAGCCAAATCTAATGATAAAAGTGGAGTTCTGGACTGCTATTTTGAACTTGGAGCAATTGCACATCACCTCCAACACCATAAGAAATCCATTTGAAGAACTAGTTCCCCTCCAACTTGACCCACATAAGGTTTCCCTATGATTACTAGCAAATCACATCAACCAACTAAGACATTCCAAGCAAGTCATGACCTAACACCCGAGAGACCTTGGGGTAGTTTTTTGCAACTTGTTTGTAGGAGATTTACTTTAAAGAGAGGTGATACACTTATGCATTACCTATGTTGAGAAGTGCTAAGACACCCATCAATAGAACTGGCACTAGAAGGAGGGCACCCTTGAGTTAAGTTGGATTGAATCGATTCATTCTCCCCTAAAAGGTTTCATAGAGTTTTAAGATCTACTTCAAACAAAGGGGAATTCCAAGAACTACAACCTCCTACCAAGGCTAAGAAAGCTAATAAAGGGGAAGCCAATTCATCCTCTTCATCCACTCCGTCCACTTCACCTCCATCCTCACCTTCTTCTTCTATTCATTTGCCCCACACTCATCCTTCCTGTGCCACATCCACTTGCTCCATTTAGCCATCTTAAAATACCTTCCAACAACTCACTTCCCATAGCCAGGGTGTTGCCCCTGTCCCTACCTTTGAAGTCCAAAGCTCAGTCCCAATTTTTGTTGTCCCAACACAGCCCCAAGTTCCTATTGCACAACAAATACAACCTCTGCCCCCCATGGATTTTCTAGGTAACAATCCTTTTCCGTTGTCCTTCAATGATTATCATGAAATTCCAAAGAATCTAGAAGGATTCTATATGAAGTTTCATCTGTGTGACCCACAAAGGACAGTAGAACATATTAAAATATTCCAAACATCGTTGTGTTGTGCGGTCTCACAACACTCCCCATTTTTCCCCTTGGAAAAATGTGGACCCCCTCTTTTTCTTTTCTTTTCCTTGCTTTTTGTTTTGTTTTCACTCATTTTGGCATTGTTTTGATGCTCAATTAGTTGCTAATTTCCTCTCTCATTTTCACTTGGCCTTTTGTTGTTATATCCTTTTTGTTTCCCAGTTTTGGTGTTTCAGTATGCTCTTAATGTTTAATTTGTTACTAGAAACAAGAATCCCAGAGTCTTGCATTTGAGCAAAAAATAAATTGTATCTGTTGTGTGGTCTCACAACACACCCCATTTTCCCCCCTTGGAAAAATGTGGACCCCCTTTTTGTTTTCCTTTCCCTTTTTGTTTTGTTGTTTTTTGCTCGCTTCGACATTGTTTTGATGCTCGGCTAGTTGCTAGTTTTTCTCTCATTTTCACTTGGCCTCTTTGTATTATAACCTTTTTTTTTCCCAATTTTGGTGTTTTAGTATGTTCCTAATGTTTAGTCTGTTACCAGAAACTGAAATCCCAAAATCCTACGTTGATCCAAAAGAGTTTGTATCTTCAAAAGATTCTAGCCCCACTCGGTATTTCATTGATCAAATTTTCTAATCCCGATAATCTCCTCTTTTACTGGATTCTAGTGCTTTATTGTTTCTTTGATGTAAAATTTAGAAACTAGAAAGTCTACTTTGAAATTTCGTCAAGTTTATTTTTCAATTTTAGTTTATGGTCTTTCTCTTGTTCCAGTTTTCTCTTTCCCTAGAAAGTATTTTGAGGATCCCAGTGTTGTTTGATCCTTTCGAAAGTAGTACCAAAAGCCTCAACTCTGGTGATCATCAATCAATCACATATATTTAATGACATATACCTTGCAAAGGATTAGTGTGAAATATAATTTCCACGTATAATCACTGTGCCATCTTTCTTCTCAAATAGCAAGCCAACACATAAATCTAGGTGTTCATGATTTGAACCATAATCCGTAATGATTTCACCTTTATTCTAGGAATTAATGTGAAACAGTAGATAATTAATGAAGGTGGTGAACTACCTATGTACTTGGAACCACCTAAAACATGCAATTGCTTTTACAACACTCCACTTTGCATCATATTGCAAATTTTCTAAAGACATTGAATTCATGAAGCAACATTGGCATGCAAAGAGAGGTAAAATTTTGAGAAACTAAGTCGCAACTACCAAGGGTTTTGAAGTTGCATCCTGAAGAATCACCATTTTTAACCAGAACTAGGTATGTTCTGAATAACTGATACTTTGATAAGTGTTTCTCAAGCTAGAAAATTTTGATAATGGTATTTTCTCATTTTAAAATTGAAATGTTAATTCTTCTCTGAGTTGGTAAAGTTAATCAAAAAATGAATTGAAAATTTTATGAAATGTAATTTTTGGTTAAATTTAACCCTAACTCTCACACAAGAAAAATATTCTAAAAATTGCAGAGCACATTATATCCAAAATTAACACTTCTGACGCAAGAGCAGAAGATGAAGTCAAGTACTGCAATTCACAAGCAATACCCATTAATGTAGTGGTTACAGATACCAACATGGGATGGTCTTCCGACATTGAAATCCGTTCACATGGTAAGAAGATTATTGGCTTAATTGTGAAGATGAGAATGTGGTAAGAAGAAGAAAGTATGAAAGAATGACTTTAGGATTTGCTCGAATGGTCAAGCTCTATGATAGCCCAAAACAATTGGAAGAAGATGATGGTCAGGTGCTAAACCAGTTTTACAATGATGACAGGATATATGATGAACCCATTGGAGACCCAGGTGTCGATGATGAAGACGTGACATCAATTGATGACTTTACTAGGCCAGTCCTAAGGTATACTCAACAATGGATTAATGATTTTTGAAAAAGTTTGAGAGAAAGAGGAATTGAAACCATCTTCTTAGAAGATAAAAGAAGAAAACAAAGAGATGAAACTAATTTTGAAAGTGGAGAGCCTACCAAGAGGAAAAGAAAGACTAGTAAGGTTACTCTAGGTGTTAGAATTGAAGAAAGAACCCTTGAAGCAATAAAACAGGAAGTTCCCATAAAATTATCAGATAAAAAAAAAGATGTAGATAAGGGTAAAGATAAATCAAAAGTGAGACCTAAAGGTGCATTTTCCTCTACAGCAAGACCTAGAACAAGAGTAACTATTGATGAAGGTGTTGGAAATGTGTGCCTCAATCATCACAAGCTGTAACCTCTATTGGAGCAAAGTCAGTGTGACATCCATCTTGTCTGGACAACTAGCAGTTTGGTAGCATTATGTTTTGAACAAGTTGTTGTGACCTTGCAAATGTCTTGGCGAATAGTTACACCTTGGTGCCTATTGCTGTGACTAGGAGCATTCACTATGATCTCTTATTGCGTGGAGAACTCTAGCCGACAAGCCATTCAATCGGATATCGGGGAGAGTCTTGGGTGTTCGCTATGAACTCCTAGCGATGTGTTTATGTCTCACCAACAATATGTTCTTATCAGGCTTCGGGGAGACTCACATCGACGGGTGTCTTTAGGGAAACTCAAAGGGCTTCGGGAAAAAGTCCCAGCGAATGATAAAGGTCTCGCCGATGGGGATACAACCAAATGTTCATCGGAGTAACTCAAGGCAATCAAGAAAAGGTCTTGGCAAGAGTGTTAAGTCTTGCCGACCATTCGATGCTCGATGTAACTTAAATATCTCGCAGTAAAGTCTCAACGAAGGATGATAGTCTTGGCGACTGTTGATGGCTTCGGTATAACATAAGATATCTCGGTGTAGCCTCTTGGCGAGCGGTAAGTCTTGCCAATAAGAATGTTGAGATCGTTGTGACTTTGAATATTGGTATGTGGTCTCACCGAAGAGTGATAGTCTTGTCGAATGGAAAACTCATGGCTGTGTGACTTTGAGGTTTAAGTATGACATCTCAATCAAAGCGATATGTCTTGGTGACATGGCAAAAGCTGAGTGATAGCTCTTTGGACTCGATGTAACATCTTGGCGATAGGATGGAGTCTTGGCGATATCGAGTGTTTACTGTGTTGGCATTGGGGAGACACGTTCAATGTCTCACCGATATGACAACACAGCTTGAAGCCATTTGACCGAGTGAGACTTTCTGATGTGGCATCTCATGGACGAATAGGAGGAGCCAAATGGGAACAATTGGAAGATAGTTCGTTGTGACAGCTCTATGGGGAAGTTCGACAGACAAGAAACACCATGAATATAGCTTGCAGTTGTAGATGCTAAAAGGTTCGGTTGGTTCGATCAACAATTGGATGAACAGTTCAAATTGTATGATCAGTAAATGATTTATATTCTGTGTAGACTGTAACTTGAAGGTTCCTGTACAAGATTGGTCATAGTGAAAGCTACTGTAATATGACATCAGAAAGATAAGTCAAAACTCTTGTATGTAATCCTTATTACTGTAATACAAAGTGACTTCTCTTGGTGTGGTGGGTTTTTCTCTCGTAAGGGTTTTCCCATGTATATCTGGTGTTCATCTGTGTTTGTCTAATTCTCTGTTTCTGATATTTATTTCAAAGTGCATCTTAATTGAATTGTAATTGAAAAATTTAAAAGTATATCTGCATTCTTCCCTGAGGTATTGACGTTAGGAGAATTGTTTCCGCATCTAATTTTCCTTACAAGTGTTATCAGAGCCTGGCCAATTGTGTTATCCTTGTGGGTACGTTGGGTTTTTTGTGTCAATTTTTGTTTAGTGGGAGTCTTGTAGAAGTTTTTCAATTTCTAATTACAGATTGAGATGGCTAGCACATCAGGAAAGATTGAAATAAAGAAGTTCAATGGTAGTAACTTTGAGTTGTGGAAACTCAAGATGGAGGATCTTCTAGTGGATCGTGATCTTTGGATTGCTGTCTGGAGTGAAACCTACAGGAATGAAGCAAGAATATTGGGACCTTGCAGATAGAAAGTCTAAGGGGCTGATAAGGCTTTTTCTGGCAGACTCCGTTCTTCTCAATGTGCATGAAGAGAAGACTGCATCTTCCTTGTGGAAGAGACTGGCATCTATTTATTAGGGGAAGTCTTTGGTGAATAAAGTGTTCATAAGGAAGAAGCTGTACTCGTTGAGAATGTGGGAAGGAGGGTCTGTAGTTGATCATTTGAACACATTCAATATGTTGATTGCTTAATTAACATTTGTTGGTGTAAAGACTGAAGAAGAGGATCAATGTATGCTATTATTATGTTCTTTGCCAGACTCTTGGGATCATCTGGTGATGGTTATTGGTAGTACAACATCAAATTTCAAGATGGAAGATGTTGTTAGTTCTTTGCTATTAGAAGAGATGAGAAGGAAATCTTCTGAGATGGTGAAGGAAGCTCTTGCTATTAGAGGAAGACCAAAAGAGAAAGGAAAGAAGAAGGACAAGAAATCGAAATCGAAATAAGAGGGGAGATCAAAGTCCCCTAGAAAGAAGTCCAAGGTGAAGTGCTAGAACTGTGGGAAACCTGGTCATGTCCAAAAGGATTGCAAATAGGAGAAAAAGAAAAAGAACTTTTTCGATAATGACTCTTCTCAAGTTGATTCAGACACCTTCATTGCTGCCTTGGCTACACAAGCATCAGATGATGTCTGGCTGATTGATTCTGGTGCATCTTTTCACATGAAATATCATAGAGATTACTAGTTCATGAAGTATGAAGAATACGATGGTGGAAAGGTGTACTTATTGAGTGATTCAACTTTGGAAATTGTTGGCCGTGGAAGAGTCAAAATCCAATTCCCTGATGGAAGAGTGCAGGGGATTAATGATGTAATGCACATACCAGGTTTGGCTCAAAATCTACTATATGTCAGTAAGCTGAATGATATTGGAGTACAAGTCACATTCTCTAGAAATGGCTGCAAGATGACTAGAGGTTCAATGGTGCTAGCTAGAGGTGCTCAAATTGGTACCTTGTACAAGCTGGATGCACATGTTGTTTAATGTAACAATGTCTCTAGAAAGTCACTGAAAGCTATTCATGGAGGTAAAGAGGGAAATATCCCTAATTATGTAAACTCTATGGAAGTAAGACTTCCAGAAGAGAAGACTATGCTTTGGCATCATAGGCTAGGCCACATAGGAGAAAAAGGTTTAAAAACCTTGAAGAACAAAAACCTAGTTGAGGGGCTTGAAGATTGTAATCTTGAATTTGAATTCTGCGAGCATTGCATATATGGAAAACAACACCATGTTTCTTTTTATTCCAATCCTCACAAATCTTCTGGTTTGCTAGATTATATTCATTATGATGCATTTGGTCCAGTGGATGTTCCTTCTTTGTCTAAGTCAAGATACTATGTGTCATTCATTGATGATTATTCAAGAAGAGCATTTGTATATTTTCTGAAAAGTAAATCAAAAGCGTTCAGTTGATTTAAGAAATTTAAAAATCTTGTTAAAAATTAGACTAGTAGAAAAATAAAATGCTTAAAGATTGATAATGGCGGTGAATTATGTTTTGATGAATTTGAAAGATACTGTAAAGACCATGGGATTAAAGACACAAGAATATAGCTTATACTCCACAACAGAATGGAGTTGCAGAAAGGTTCAATAGGATGGTGATGGAGAGAGCACAAAGTATGCTAAGTAGTGCTGGCTTGGAGGAGAAGTTCTAGGCTGAGGCTGTATCTACTGCATGTTACCTAATTAATCATTCTCCAAACTTTGCTCTTGTTGAGAATACACCCTTGGAAGTGTGGTCTGGTAAGAAGCCCTCTCTTAGACATATTCAAGTCTTTGGCTGTGAGGCATATGCATATGTTTCGGATGTGAAAAGATCTAAATTGGAGAACAAGGCTGTCAAATGTATTTTTATTGGCTATAGTGCTATCATAAAGGTATACAAGCTTTGGAATCTTGATATGGAGAAGGTTGTATACAACAGAAGTGTAATCTTTCATGAGCTGAAACCTTTCACCTTGACTCTGCAGTCAGAGACAAAGTCATAAAACAAAAGGATGTAGTTGAAATTCCTCCTACACTAGAGAAAGAGGAATTGAAAATTCAGAATGTACCTGAAATTGAGGAGAGCTCAAGCAATTCTGAAAGTTTTGAAGAAGAAGAACCTCAGCCTCAACCAGTGAGGAGGTCAACCTGAGAAAGAAAACAACCAGATAGGTATGGGTTCTCATTGATTGATTCTACTTGTGCCTATGCTTTTATTTCTAGCACTGATGAGCCTAGGATTGTAAAAGAGGCATTTAAAATTTCTAACTAAGACTCTTGGTTGGAAGCCATGGAAGAAGAGATGGCATCATTAGAAAAAAATGATACCTGGAGTCTGGTGCCCTTGTCTAAAGGCAAAAAACCTGTGGGCTGCAAATGGGTATTTAAGAAGAAAAATTGGTCTGGATGGTAGTGTGGAAAATTACAAGGCAAGATTGGTTGCAAAGGGGTATTCCCAGGTAGAGGGAATTGATTATGGGGAAATATTTTCTCCTATAGCTAAGCTGACATCCATTAGATTTCTTTTTTCACTAGCAACAGTGTATGACTTAGAGGTTGAACAGATGGATGTGAAGACATAATTTCTTCATGGTGATCTTGAAGAAGAAATCTATATGTCCCACGAGCACTTTGTTGAAAAAGGTAAGGAAAAACTAGTATGCAAATTAAAGAAGTCTGTATGGGTTAAAGTAGTCACCTAGAATGTGGTACTAGAAATTTGATACTTTTGTGTCTTTGGGATTTGTGAGATCAAAATATGATCACTGTGTATATTATAAAGCTGAAAGTGATCAAGTTCTTATTATTTCTCTTTATGTTGATGATATGTTGTTCATAGGCAATAGTAAGCTAATGATTTCTGATCTTAAGTCTCAGTTGTCTGCTAAGTTCAAAATGAAGGATCTTGGTGCAGCAAGGTATATTCTGGGAATGGAGATAACCAGGGATAGGAAGAATAGAAAACTATGGCTCAATCAGAGTAAGTATATCAGGACTGTTCTTGAGAGATTTTGTATGAATGATTGCAAACAACTAGTTGTTCCAGTCTTGCAGGGAACAAAGCTATTTGTTGAGGACTGTCCAAAATCTCCTACTGAGATGGAGGCCATGACCATTGTACCATATGCTAGTGCGGTTGGTAGTCTTATGTATGCAATGGTCTGTACAAGGCCAGACATTGCCCAAGCAGTGGGAGTTCTTAGTCAGTTTATGGCTAATCCTGGAAGGACACATTAGGATGCTATAAAAAGAGTTTTCAAATATTTGAAGGGCACTTCAGATTTTGCTTTGTGTTACCATGGGAATTTGGTTGAACCATAGAGGACTCTCAGTATTCGAGGCTATGTGGATTCTGATTGGGCAGGGGACATTGACAGAAGGAGGTCCACCAGTGGATACATTTTCATGATGAATGGTGGTGTAGTGAGTTGGATGAGTAAGCGGCAGGCTGTAGTCGCTTTGTCCACTACGAAGGCTGAATACATGGCAGCTACCCATGCTTGTAAAGAAGCAATTTGGTTAAAACGTTTGTGTTCTAACATTGGTTTTGATGCAAGGAAAATAACTATTTTTTGTGACAGTTAGAGTGCAATTTTTCTGGCAAAGATTCCTACTTTCCATGCCAGAATGAAACATATAGATGTATAGTACCACTTTATACGAGATATGGTTGAGGATGGAAAGGTCAATTTGGAAAAGGTTGATACTTTGGAGAATGTTGCAGATGCATTGACGAAGCTAGTGAGCACATACAAGTTCAGGTGGTGTGCTAGTTCAATGGGCCTTAGTGCCCATGATTTTAAGTAAGTTATGTTGTGCTCTAGAAGTGCCTGTGTGATCTTTGTCAAGTAGGAGATTGTTGGAAATGTGTGCCTCAATCATCATAGGTTGTAACCTCTATTGGAGCAAAGTCGGTGTGACATCCATCTTGTATGGCTGACTAGCAGTTTGGTAGCATTATGTTTTGAACAGGTCGTTGTGACCTTGCAAATGTCTTGGCGAACAGTTACAAATTGGTGCCTATCGCTGTGACAAGGAGCATTTGCTGTGATCTCTTACCATGTGGAGATCTCTGTCTGACAAGCCATTCAATCAGATATCGGGGAGTGTCTTGGGTGTTCGCTATAAACTCCTGGTGATGTGTTTATGTCTCACTGATAGTATGTTCTTATCGGGCTTCGGGGAGACTCACAGCGATGGGTGTCTTTGGGGAAACTCAAAGGGCTTCGAGAAGAAGTCCCAATGAACGATAAAGGTCTCGCCGACAGGGATACAGCCAAATGTTCATCAGAGTAACTCAAGGCAATCGGGAAAAGGTCTTGGCGAGAGTGTTAAGTCTTGCTGACCATTCGGTGCTCGATGTAACTTAAAGATCTCGAAGTAAATTCTCAACGAAGGACGATAGTCTTGGCAACTGTTGATGGCTTTGGTATAACATAAGATATCTCGGTGTAGCCTCTTGGCGAGCAGTAAGTCTTGCTGATAGGAATGTTGAGATCATTGTGACTTTGAATATCGGTATGTGGTCTCACCGAAGAGCGATAGTCTTGTCGAATGGAAAAATCACGGCTGTGTGACTTTGAGGTTTCGGTATGACATCTCAGCGAAAGCGATATGTCTTGGCGACATGGTGAAAGCTAAGCGATAGCTCTCTAGACTCGATGTAACATCCTGGTGATAGGATGGAGTCTTGGCGATATCGAGTGTTTACTGTGTTGGCATCGGGGAGACATGTTCAGTGTCTCACCGATATGACAACACAACTTGAAGCCGTTTGACCGAGTGAGACTTTCCAATGTGGCATCTCGTGGATGAATAGGAGGAGCCGAATGGGAACCGTTGGAAGATAGTCCATTGTGACAGTTCTATGGGGAAGTTCGACAGACAGGAAATGCCATGAATATAGCTTGCAGTTGTAGATGCTAAAAGGTTCGGTTGGTTCGATCAATAGTTGGATGAACAGTTGGAATTGTATGGTCAATAAATGATTTCTATTTTGTGTAGATTGTAGCTTGAAGGTTCCTGTACAAGATTGGTCATAGTGAAAGCTACTGTAATATGACATCAGAAAGATAAGTCAGAACTCTTGTATGTAATCCTTATTACTATAATACAAAGTGACTTCTCTTGGTGTGGTGGGTTTTTCTCCTGTAAGGGTTTTCCCACGTATATTTGGTGTTCATCTGTGTTTGTCTAATTCTCTATTTCTGATATTTATTTCAATGTGCATCTTAATTGAACTATAATTGAAAAATTTAAAAGTATATCTACATTCTTCCCTAAGGTATTGACATTAGGAGAATTGTTTCCCCATCTAATTTTCCTTACAGAAGGAGCAATAGCAATAGGGAATGTTGGTATGTAAAATAGGTCTGCATCTCAAAGAGCTGCAACATTATTCACCTCCCCCCTTCTGTTAATATGGCTAGTATGAAGCAAGCATTGGGTGAGACTCTTATAGCTTTAGAGGAAATTTCTGAAGAAGATGAAGCCAAAATTAAGGAACACGTAGATAAATGGGGTGCTATATGGGAGAAAGTGCAAGAAAATAAGTGTAAAGACAAGCACATGGTACACCCAGTGGTAGAAGAAATTCAAGATATGAGCTCTAACCCCATAAATATTGAAGAAGACAAATTTATTCAAGGAACGCTCACCTCAGAGGCAGAAACCCTAGCATACTTGAAATGGAAAAAGGGGAAAATGCAAAGAAAAATCCTATTGATGAAAGAGTTGTTGAAGATACTCTTGATTCCCAACCTTCTCTTAGGAATGTGGAAAATGTTAATGAACACTTGTAGGTCTTTGAAGAATTAGATAAAGGCCATGCTGAAATTGAAATTCCAAAAGAAGAAGCTACATAGTTTGTAGGAGATGGAATTGAAAATGAAGATAATCCTAGTGTAGCGGTAAATGAAGAAGATAATGTTCAGGGAGATGAATCAAAAAATATAGATAGATAGCAAAATATAAGTCTCCAAATAGAGGAGGCAGTGTTAGATCCTGTTAATCCTAAATCTATACTAGATATTGCTAAAGAAATTCCCATTTTAGAAAATATGGCAAGTCAAAGAGAGGAAATTTCTAAATCAAGCAATAAACATGGACAAGAAAAGGTTACAGAGGTACACCAAGATGATGATACACTCGATTCGTTAATCAGGGAATTAGCTTCTCCAATGGAAGTGGAAATATTACCTCTGAATCTCAATAATTTTATACAAGAAGTAAGTACTCCTAAACCTAGGCACAAAGTGAAGAAAAAACATGTCATATAGAGGAATGTAGATGGCAATAGAACTATTTAGATAGCCACTCCGATAATTAATAAATATAGACATGAGATAATGCCTAAGGAGTATAAGATTACAAGTGTTAATCTTGGACACTGATCTTGGCAACAAGAATTAGATGAAATAAAAGTAAATTTAAATGCTACTGTTGCTAGAGTATAGGAATATAAACAAAAGAAAAGAGAATTCAAGGAACAAGTTGCTACCTTGGAACACTTTATTAAGTCATTGACTTTATCTGGTCGAGAACAAGATGAACTGCCCCAACATTTGGTACTGATGTCACAAGAGCAAGTGGATGCCATTGTTGCAGTTTGTCATAAGATGAATATATTTGAAGAATAGATTGAATATTGGGTAAAGCAAGGAGATGAATTTATTATAGATGCAATAAGGAAGTAAAAGGAAGCATATCATCGTTTAGATAAATTGAAAAGATTTGAAGATGAATGTAAATTTTGCCAAGAACGGGTCATACATGAAAGGAAAAATATTGAAATTCTCATACAGTCAGACATCCAAGAGTTAATATAGAATAATGTAATATCAGGACATGAATTCTCATTTCTAGGAAAATGGAAGAAACAACTAAAATGGGAGGGTGACATGATAATACAATGCATTGGAGGATTTGAAAGAGTCATTGTTGAGTGCAAAAGACTGATTAGCGAGAATCAAGAATTTATTGAAATATTGACACGTCAAGGCTTTGATCCTCAAACATTAGGAAAAGAGGGAAAGGAAGCCAAAGATTTCAAGGAATGGATAGAAAGGATAAATAAAGATATTGTCCAATTGCTGACATGAGAGGTTATTGATGAAATAATACAATGTAGAAATGTTATAGTCAAATATGAAAAAAACAAAGCATAGAAAAATGACATCATACTTGATGTAACTGAAGAATATACTAGGCTCAAGCTCACTTGGAGAGTGATACAAAGAATTTAAAAAGAGCACATACATCAAGTATTAAGGGATTTCTGAGAGTACCAATTAAAGAGAGAAGGAAGGATTCTGGAACCTGAGTCATAAGTGAACATGGAAAGAACTAGATACCGAATACCAGAAATATAATGGAGTTCATTTGTTGTTTTAATTTTTTTAAATCTACAGGTTGATCTCGGTCCCAATAGGTATTTCTCATTTTGACATTTTGAAAAGAAGTTGGTAGCCTTGATGGAGATAAAGTGTTTTTACTGAAGGATGAAGAAAAGTGTTGCTATGAACAAAGTCAAACATTTGACTTATTCTAGAATGTTCTTGATGACAGTTGGCACATGCCACATGACAAATTTTAATTTGTTGTTTTTGATTCTTTGGATAAAATTTTAAGTTGAAATTTTGGGTGCCTTGTTTCTATAAAAGGCCATCTCCTCCCACATTTTTATTTTAAGTTTGGAATTTGTGGATGTCGGAGGAGAAAAAAAATATTTTAAGTTTTGTTCTTTTTTCCTATTTTTTGAACCATTCCGACATAAATCTTTGTATGCACGTAGAAATTAATTAATATTAGAGCTTTATGGATAGCTACCTATCTAAGTATCTTTTGCAGCTGGTTTTGTAAGATTGGATGAACAAGACTGTATGTTGTGCCATTTAAGGGTGCATATAGAACCTACTTGGTGTCCATAAATGAAACCCTCTCTCTTTAAAAGCTTGCATTATTTTATATGTAGCTGTGAAGCAATCTGGTGAAATATAAAGCGATTTGCTCTATTTCGATTAATTCTTTGGGGCATCCATAGAGAATAACTGGGAGAAACTTTTCTTTTTTAGTATTTTTATATTTTGCTTTAGAATAGATGTTTAATATTTTAAAAAATGTTCAAAAAAATATAAGTGAATGGAAATAATTTTGTTGAAAATCTTTTATTTTCCATGAAATTGTTGAATTCTTAATGCTAAATCTACTTAAGTGGCAAAAAAGAAATTGGTGATGGTCTGTGAAATCTTATATCAAATCTTTTGGTTTCATGATGTCTGAGTTTATCATTTCAATTAGGAATGTTGATCTAAAAATGTTTGAAGAAATAACAAAAAAACATATATATGTGTATGTATGTAAGAAATTGCCTTTGAGATTACGAACAATTATCACATCATTATTTGAGAGCGACCCTAGTGCAACCATGACCTGGTTATTGAAGACTTGGGATTGAACGAAAGTCAATCTTTGCTTCGTGAAAGAAAAATTTTCCCTTAGGTTGTCTTTGTTCCATATCTTTCAAGAAAGATAGGCTCTTCACGGTCTTGTCTTTGGATATTTTATTCGATCTGTTTACTATGAGTAAAATCATTGTCAATAGTATCTTCATAAGATTCTAGCTCCACCCAGTATTTCATTGATCAAAATTTTAATCCCAGTATTTTCTTTTCTTATCGGAGCCCGATATTTTATTGTTTCTTTTTGAAAGTTGGAAACTAGAGAGTCTGCTTTGAAATTGTGTTAAATTTATCTTTTAGACTATGTATCTGGTCTTTCCTTTCATTCAATTTTTTTTCTCAAAAAGGTATTTCCTGGATCCCAGTGTTGTTTGCTCCTTTTAGAAGCAATATTGAAAAGCTTTAATCCCGGTGATCAATAATCGATCACATATCTTTAATGACATATACCTTGCAAAGAACTGGTGTGACATTTGATTGCCACATATAATCACTGTGTCATCTTTCTTCTCAAATAACAAGCCAACATAAATCTAGGTGTTTGTGATTTAGACCATAATCCATAATGATTGCACCTTTATTCTAGGAATTAATGTGAAATAACTGGTAATTAATGAAGGTGGTGAACTACCTATGTACTTGGCACCACCTCAAGCATGCAATTTCTTTTTCAACACTCCACTTCGTGTCATATTACAAATTCTCTAAGGACATTAAATTAACAAAGTGACATTGGTGCACAAAGAGAGGTAAAATTTTGAGAAACTAAGATGCAACAACCAAGGGTTTTGAAGTTGCATTATGAAGAATCACCATTAATAACCATAACCAGGTATGTTCCAAATAACTGATACTTTGTTAAGAGTTTCTTAGGCTAAAAATCTTGATAATGGTATTTTCCCATTCTGAAATTTAAATGTTAATTATTCTCTGAGTTGTTAAATTCAATCAAAAATCAATTGAAAAATTTATTAAACGTAAGTTTTGGTTAAATATAACCCCAACTCACACACAAGAAACATATTCTAAAAATTACAGAGCACATTATATACAAAATGAGTACTTCTGATGCAAGGGCAGAAGATGAATTCAAGTATTGCAATTCACAAGCAGTATCCATCAACATAGTGGTTACAAATACCCACATGGGACGGTCTTCTGACATTGAAATATGCTCAAAGCTATTACAAGAGAATGCTTCCCAATGTACCAAGAGTGTTGTGGCAAATGGATTACTTCCTGCTGCAGGGTTTCTGCCAGCAATGGAAGCTCTTGAATTAGTTATGCAATGTATAAATCATTATAACCTAGCCAAGAGGTTTGATGAGAAAGAAGGGAGAGTTTATGCAGACCTGTCTTAGAAAGTAATCATATACACTTTTCGTCCCCCCATTTACACACAGATGTTCAATGTTGACCTAAAGACCAAGACCAAGACATATCAGAGTGCTGAAGAGCGTAATAGAGAAATTATGAGCACCCAATGGTGCCAAAAGCCAATTACATAATAGACCAAGGTAATTCAGAGGTCTATGTTTAAACAAGAAATGCAAGACATTATAAATTTTTTGAGCAGAGTAGCAATTTTAAGAGATGCAAGAAAATTTGAACCTTAGATGTTCGTGATAATATCCTGCATGATGGAGGGTCTTGTGGAGTTACATTGGGGAAAATTAATAAGAGACAAACTACATGGATAGATTACTATAGTATCCAAAACTATATGCTTCTACATGTCATCATATGTCATTTCCTCTTGTGCTATGAGAGCCAGTAAACAAGGGTTGAAACAGATTGGTACTCTAGGCACAAAAGTTGGCAACAATTTGATATATGCACATCTACCCCAGATCACCGTCCACAGGTATAAAGATGATTATAGAAAAGTGAATGATTTGTTCTCTATGAAATTGGTAAGAACAATGGAAGGTGATAAAGCTAAGAGACTATCCATGGAAGCACAAAATGCCACTCAGCCTATGGGAGGCTAGTACATACAGTTCCCAACTTACTCCTACATTAGAGTGAAGGGATTTGATAGACACCCATTCATGCTACCCAAGTATCCTATAGATAAAATTATTTTATTGGAATTAGTGAGATAGTTAAAACCATCTTAGGGTCTTTATAGCCATGCTCATGAAAAGGACTTTTTCAAATTTCCCATTACAATAGGAAATTATAAGTGCAGTACAATTAGAGTGATTGATTTGTGTGAAGAAGAACTGAGGACCAACCATTTTGAAGAATTCCCTATTTAGAGAGTTTATTATGATATTTAAGGAAATATTGCTAAAAATATAGCTGGTTTTCATGATCATGTGCCTCATTTAAAATATTATTGGCTTAACTATGAAGACGAGCACATGGTAAGAAGAAGAAAATATGAAAGAGCGACTTTAAGATTTGCTTAGATGCTCAAGATTTATGACATCCTAGACCAATTGGAAGAAGAAGATGGTCAGGTGTTGAATCAATTTTACAATGATGATAGGGTATATGATGAACCCATTCTAGACCCAGGTGTTGATACTGAAGATATGACATCAATTGATGACTTTATTAGAACAATTTTAAGGTATACTCAACACTGGATTGATGATTTTTACAAAGGTTTGAGAGAAAGAGGAATTGAACCTATCTTCTCAGAAGATAAAAGAAGGAAACAAAGAGATGAAACTACTTTTGAAAGTGGAGAGCCTACCAAGAAGAAAAGAAAGACTAGTAAGGTGACTCCAGGTGTTAGAATTGAAGAAAGAACCCTTGAAACTACAAGAAAAGAAGTTCCCATAAAACCCTCTGACAAATAGAAAGATGCAAATACAGGTAAGGATAAATCAAAAGTAAGACCTAAAGGTGCATCTTCCTCCACGGCTAAACCTAGAACAAGAGTAATTATTGATGAAGGAACAAGAGCAATAGAGAATGTTGGTGCACAAACCAGGTCTGCATCTCAAAGGGCTGCAATATTATTTACCTCTCTCCCTTCTGTTAATATGGCTAGTATGAAATAAGCACTAGGAGGGACTCCTATAGCTTTAGAGGAAATTTCTGAAGAAGATGAAGCAAGAATTAAAGAACAGATGGACAAATGGGGTGCTATGTGGGAGAAAGTGAAAGAAATGATGTCTAAAGACAAACCCATGGTACACTTGGTGATAGAAGAAATTTAGGATACAAGCTCTAACCCCATAAATGTTGAAGAAGAAGAGTTTATTCAAGGAACACTTTCCTCAGAGGCAGGCAACCTAGCGTACTTAAAATGGAAGTAGGGGAGACTATAGAGTGAAATCCTATTGATGAAATAATTGTTGAAGATACGCTTGATTCCCAACCTTCACTTGGGAATGTGAAAAATGTTAATGAACACTCACAGGTCTTTGAAGAATTAGAGAAAGGCCATGCTGAAACTAAAATTGAAATTCTAGAAGAAGAAGCTACATAGTTTCTAGGAGATGGAAATTAAAATAGAGAGAATCCTGGTGTAGCAGTGAATGAAGAAGATAATGTTTAAAGATATGAAATGGAAAATCTTGATAGACACGAAATATAAGTCTCCAAACAGAGGAGGTAGTGTCAAATCCTACCAATCTCGAATCTATGCCAGATATCACTAAGGAAACCCCCATTTCCAAAAATGTGGCAAACCAAAGAGAAGAAGTTCCTGAAACAAGTGGTAAACAAGAAAATTTTACAGAGTGATAGAAAGATGATGATACACCTGATTGGTTAATCAGGGAATTAGCTTCTCCAATGGAAGTGGAGGTACTACCTCTGAATCTTAATAATTTTATACAAGAAGTAAGTTCTCCTAAACCTAGGCATAGAGCAAAGACAAAAAATGTCATACAAAGGAATGAAGATGGTAATAGAACTATTTAGATAGCCACTCAAAGAATTGACAAGGTCATACATGAGATAATGCCTAAGGAGTATAAGATCACAAGTATTAATCTTGGACACTCGTCTTGGTAGCAAGAATTAGAGGAAATAAAAGTAAAATTAAATGCTACTGTTACTAGGGTACAAAAATATAAACAAAAGAAAAGATAATTGAAAGAACGAGTTGTTACCTTGGAAAAAATTATTAAGTCATTGACTTTATTTGGTCGAGAACAAGCTGAACTGCCCCAACATTTGGTGCTGATGTTACAGGAACAAGTAGATGAAATTGCTACAGTTCATCATAAAATGAATATGTTTGAAGAATGGATTGAATACTAGGTAAAGGAAGGAGAAGAATTTATTATAGATGCAATAATAAAGTACAAGGAATCATACCATTATTCAGAGAAATTAAAAATATTTCAAGATGAATGTAGATTTCGCCAGGAGCAGGTCATTGATGAAAGGCGAAACATTGAAATTATCATGCAGACAAACATCCAAGAGTTAATACAAAATAATGTAATATCAAGACATGAAATTTCATTGCCAGGAAAGTGGAAGAAAACACTAAAATGGTAAGGTGACATGTTAATACAATGTATTGAAGGATTTGAAAGAGTCATCGTCGAGTGCAGAGGATTTATCAGTGAAAATCAAGAATTTATTGAAATATTGACACGTCAAGGTTTTGATCCCAAAATATTAGGATAGGAGGGAAAGGAAGCTAAAGCTTTCAAGGAATGGATAGAAAGGATAAATAAAGATCCTATTCAATTTTTGATGTGGGAGGTCATTGACGATATAATACAGTGCACAAATGTTATTGCCAAGTATGAAGCAGACAAATCACAAAAAAATGATGTCATACTTTGAGTAACTGAAGAATATATTAGGCTCAAGCTCACTTGGAGAGCAATATGAAGAATTTCAAAAGAGTGCATGCATCAAATATTAAGAGCTTTCCAAGAATATCTGCTAAAGAAAGAAGGAAGAGTCTCAGAGCCTGAGTCTTAAGCAAAAGAGAAAGAATTGAATACTGGATACCAGAAATATGATGAAGTATATTTTGGTTTCAATTTTAAATTTGCAGGTTGATCCCAGTCTCAGTAGATGTTCCTCATTCCAGTATGTTATTCGATGAATGAGGTGAAATTTTATGTGAAATGTTTAAAATTCTTAGCAAAGTTGGAAACAATCGTAGTCCCTTTGAGATTAACAACAAATGTCACATCATTACCCAAGAGTGACCCTAGTGCAACCATGACCTGGTTATCAAAGACTTGGGATTGAACGAAAGCCAAAATTTGTCCTGTGAATGTAAAATTTACCTTTAGGTTATCTTTGTTCCATATCTTTCAAGAAAAATAGGCTCTTCAGGGTCTTGTCTGTGGATATTTTATTCAAACTATTTACTACGAGTAAAATCATCGTGAACAAGAACTGGTGCTAGAAGGAGGGCTTATTGTTGTTATTTTTTGTTATTTTAGGTTTTAAATTGGATCTCCATAGAACCACTAGATCTCGATGTAGTGATCCTCGAGTGACCTTAGTCAAGCTTAGTGGTTGAATGTCATCTAAACCTCAAAATTCTAAAAGTTTAAGTGCAAGTCCAAAGATTATAACTGTTATTGCACTATCACCTCCTATAGTGATGACATTCTTTAATGTGGAGTCACCGATTGAATTTTCCATGTATAACAATTTACCTAAAAATCCTAATAAGTTTGTGCCCTAAGTATTATTTTCACAAAGATGTTGAGGAGAATAATAGTATATTCAAAGATACATGCTTTCGAGCAAGAATTCAACATGAAGATGTCGTATGTTAGTTGTTCCCATATAATATGAGTGATGAAGTTTACCAGTGGTATATTAACTTTCCTTGAATTCTATCATATCATGGAAAGACATGGAAACTCAATTCTTAGCCAGGTTTAGAACACCAACTATCCTGCATTGTTATATTATCAATTCACTCCAATCAAGAGGTTCAAAGGTGAACCTATAACCACTTTCAATGATAGATTTCAAAAGGCTTATTCTAGGTTACAAGAACCTTATGTAGTGGATAATTTGTTTGCTATCATAGTTTATTATACAACAGTAGATCCTTTAATTGCTATGTTTGTGAAGCAAAGAGAAAATCCTCCCATTACTTTACCAGAAGCTATGCTGAAGCCGTACGTGTAAATTTAGAAATGAAACATCTCAGAAATGGGTTGTCCACAAATGGAAAAAATGGATTGAATATTTACCCTAACCCAAACGTAAATGGAGTTCCTACAAGTCATCCTATGGCTCCTAATGCTTATCCTACAGTGGTCCAGAATGGGACATTTCCTCAAAATACTTTCTTTCAACTAAGAAATAGTCAAGCTTTAGTCCCTCACCCTAATCTAGCTATTACAAAGCTACATCCTAATGGAAATTCTTTTTTCTCACAAACTCAAGAAAATCAAAATGTCAAAATTTCTGAGGAAAATGAAGACATGAAAGAAAATACAACTCAACTCAAAAGATTAACTATAGAAGTTACACAATTATGAAATGAAAATTTCTATTCCCAGAATAATAATCAAAATTCACAAAATTTAGTGTATAATGCTCCTAGGCCACTTAGACCTTGGAATACATGCCCTAATAATGGGGGAGTATCCACAACTTTAGATAATCCCAATTCAACTGATGAAAAGTATACATCAAAAGTGAACTTAGCTGACCTTGCAATGAACAATTGGTGTAGAATTCATAATACAAATGCTCATGCTAAAGCGGATTGTTCACAATTCAAAATCGCTTTGAACATTTTTGTTGCTGCTACTCATTACAACAGGCATTGCAATTCTCATCCTCCTAAAGGAAATGAATTAATTCTGATAGGATATGACCCTGCTTTAGTCCTGGAAAGTTTTGAACGCTTCCAATTACCTACTGCTATCACAAGTCATACTCATGAATATGAAGGTGGTAATTTGACTATGACTTTGGGAACATATACTTTCCCTTATCAAGATGAAAAGGAGCCTTAAGAAATGGATGAAATACATGCCTTCCAACAATATCAGAAAGGACATAATTACAACATGAGGAACAACGTTAACAGTGGAGGTAAATTCAATGGGCCTTTAACAACATCTATCCTGCCTAATAATGTGAATACTCCACCTGATGACAAATCAAGTAATAATCTCGGGTTACCCAAGGTGACCTCTTACTACAATTCATCAAATGTTCAAAAGGTGGAAAGATAGACTCTGCTAACCAAAACAATTTGACTAACTATTTAGAAGAGGAAATTAAGAAGGTAAAGATTAGCCTTTCTCTACCATAATTGCTTAAGACACCTATGATCAAGAAATATTTCTTAAACACTTTAGAATAGAAGATTTTACTAAAGAAAGAAAATTCAAATACCTTCAAGTGAAATATAGTCAAGCTAAAACAAAAGATAAGAACATTGTTCCCATAGAGGACACGCAAGTAGCCTTTTACAAAGGAAAAATAGAGTCCCCACCATATTTGCTCACTTTGAGAATATTCAGTAAGAATCTTCATAACTATATAGTAGACTCTAGAGCATCTACTAACATGATTCCATTATCCATATGCCAGACATTATGGTTAACCCTTGCAAATTCTTTAAAGAAAGTCACTCAACTTGACAAGACATAGGTAAACATAGTAGGAGAGTTGACAAATATTCACATGCAATTGAATTCTAATCCTATAATCCAATATTATATTGTTATTCAAGTTGTAGAGATACCTGATACTTATGGTATGCTTCTAAGTAGAGATTGGTCCAAAAAATTGAATGGATACATGGCTACTGAATTCTCACACATGTGGTTACCATGGAAAGGATTTCCTAATCAAATTTAGATTGAAATAGAACCACACATGAAGTACATGATCACATATTATAATAAAAAAATGACTTGTTCTATATGTCGATGTAGAGCCTAGAGTTTACAGAATACGAAGTTTTGTAGTTAAAATTGAGGAAGTTTTTACTTGTGATGCTAAGAAATCTAATGAACTAATTCTTAGAATAGATGTTTTAATTGAATCAAATTATGATTCTTCTAAAGAAGATAATATTCCTTATGATAATTTTTAGAAGAATATTATTGCAAAAGCTCATGAAATTAGTAAAAGTAAAATTTCACTAAAAGGTTTTTTGTTGCAGGCTTGGTGCAGGTTGCATAATGTTGCACATTCATAAAACAATTGTATGATGTGTCTGGAGACAATCCATAGGATTGAGAGTCAATACTATCTAGAACATGATAACACCGAAAGAACTAAACTAGAAACATATAGAAACGAAGATCAAAACATACAGACTGAAAATATTTATACAATGATATCGAAAAATGGTAAAATATTGGCTACAGATGATCAAGCCTATATTCTTAAATTTGACGAATCAAAATCAAAACAAGGAATTGGAATTGGAATTGAACTTATCAATCAACAAGGTAAGCCTTTTCTTGCTGCATATCAATTGCAATTTCAATGTACTAATAATGTGGCAGAATACGAAGCCCTTATACATGGCTTGATCCTAGTAATCAAGAAGAAAGCTAGAATCCTTAAAGTGTTTGGTGATTCAAAATTGGTAGTTAAACAAGTTTGAAAGCAATATATTTTCCACTATAAAAGATTATCCAATTATCGACACAGAGTATGGGATTTAATTGAAGATTTTGATGCATTCAATATTACTCATATCCCTAGAAGATTCAATCAGAGAGCTGATGCTCTAGCTGCTGCTGCTAGTACTCTAGAACCTTTAGAGACTTCAGATTTGAAAAGATTCACAATTGAATTGGTACAATTACCTTTGGTTCCTGATAATGTCACTAACCTGCAAGTATTCAAAGATGATCGACACATATTGGAATTCATTACTAATTCTGGTATTTTTGAAGCACAAATAATTGAAGAGATAGATCGTCCTGATGGAAAATTTTGAGATGAAGAATTGACTCAAGCTAGAGATAATAATATTCTAAAAGGAATAATTGAGTTATAATGATTGTTTGATATTGACCAGATAGATAGAAATATTTTCCTCAAAGTGATGGAGGACTATCTGAGTTATACAATTTGCATACTGAAGAAGATTCTAAGAACGTACTCATAGGGAAGATTTGTATTGAAGAAGAAAAGAGAAATATTTCTCAAGCACTTAAATATTATTGGAAAGTCATAGCATGGGCATATGAAGACTTGAATATGTATGAAACTTCCATCATTACACATACTATACCATTGAAGCCTGATGCAAAACCTTTCTGACAAAAACAACGTCCAATAAATGCACTCTTAGAGCCTTTAATTCAAAAGGAAGTTCAAAAATTGTTGTCAGCCAGAATAATTTTTCCAATAAGACATTCCAATAGGGTGGAAAATTTAGTCCCTGTAAGGAAGAAGAATGGAGATATAAGATTGTGTGTAGATTTTTAGAATCTCAACAAGGCATTTGAAAAAGACAATTATCCACTACCCTCACTAGAAGAAGTGTTACAGATAGTTAACAGTTCACAAATGATGTCCTTTTTGGATTGATTTTTTGGATATAACCAAGTAATTGTAGTGAGGGAAGATCCGATGAAAACATCTTTCACCACGAAGTGGGGAAATTTCTCTTACAAAAGGATTCCATCTGGATTGATAAATGATGGAGCTACATTCTAGAGAGCTATGGACTATGCTTTTTGAGAATTGATAGGAAAATGCATCATTATTTACATGGACGACCTTATAGTATTTTCTAAAGATAGAAGAGATCACATTGGAGATCTCAGAGCAATACTACAAAAGTGTGAAACTTATGGAGTTTCATTAAATCCTAAAAAGTGTATTTTCGAGGTGACTGAAGGAAAGTTACTTGGACATATCATTTTTGAACATGGTATTTCAATCGATCCAGACAAAGTAAATGCACTACTCAAGTTACAACCCCTAGGAAGTAGAAAAAAATTGAAGTCATATTTTGGTAAGATTAATTTTGTTTGAAAATTTATTACAGGATTCGTCGAAATAGTGAACCCACTCAATGATGTGTTAAAAAAAGATGCCAAGATAGAGTGTATGAATGAAGCTAAAATCACCTTCAAGACTATGAAGACTACAATCATAGAAGCACCGGTATTGTTAAGTCCAGACTATGTTAAACCTTTTTATATTTACTCATTTGCTTTTGGTCACACTTGTACAACAATATTAACATAGAAAGGTGAAAATAAAGAAGAAAAACCAATTGATTTTATGAGTGCTCCATTCAAGGAAGCATAATTGAGATACAAATATATTGAGAAACAATCCTTTTCTTTGGTCAAAGTTGTACACAAGTTCAAACATTACATCCTCAGAAGTATAGTCAAAGCCATTGTCCCAGATTCAACTGCTAAAATTTTGTCAATGCAGAGTGAGCTAAGAGAAAAGAGAGCTAAATGGGTCACTTTTTTGCAAGAATATGATTTAGATATCATACCCATGAAGTTGGTCAAAGGACAAGCTTTGGTCAAATCTATTGCATAAATAGATCCACAAATATCAGGCCAACAATACACATTGGATGAAAAAGATCAAGAAGATTGGTATTCAGACATTTGGCATTATTTGGCCAGCCATACTTGCCTTGATCATATGTAAATGAATCAAAGGAGATCCCTCAAGAAAAAATCATAAGAAATCATGAAGGAATCTATTTAAGATGTTTAAATAGAATAGAAGCTAATAAAGTGTTGCAGGAACTACATGATAAATTTGGAACAACTCATGGAGCACCTCTAGCTATTGTACACCTCATTTTAAGAGTGGGTTACTACTGGCCCACAATTTTTAAGGATACTTAAGAACATGTCAAACATTTTTATACGTGTCAAACAACATGAGATAAAGGAAGATTCAATGCTCAACTGCTACAGTCAATGATGGAGATGCATCCCTTTTCACAATGGGGATTAGACTTTATTGGAACTATCAATCCTCCATCTTCCGCTAGTCATAGATTTATATTGACTATTATAGATTATTGTACTAGATGGACAAAGGCATGCCCTAGCAAGCAATGCACTACAAACATGGTCATCAAATTCTTAGAAGAAAACATTATCACTAGGTTTGGAACACTATATGCATTGGTATATGATAATGGCCCTGCTTTTGCTTCATTGAAATTTTCTAATTGGGCATTTGAATATGGCATAACACTAAAATTTTCATCTAATTATTATCCATAGGGAAATGAACTAGCTGAATCATCAAATAAAAATTTGTTTGATATAATTAGAAAATTGATTGAAAAGAAACCTAGGGAATGACATTCTTTGTTAAAATTTACCCTTTGGGTAGATTGTACTAGAATGAAAGCTGCATTAGGGAATTATCCTTACCATTTAGTCTATGGGGTAGATCCTATACTACCAATAAACATAAAAATCCCTACCTGGCAATTTGCACAAGAATATATTGGATTAGATGATCAGACAGAAGCTAGATTGTTGCAATTGATGCATTTAGATGAAAAATATACTCGAGCTATAGATCATTTTGCTAAACATCAATATTTAGTGAAAAGGTGGTTTGATAAGAGAGCTAGATTAAAGACCTCAAAATATCCTATTTGGTCCTAGATTGGAACAAAGCTCATGAACGTAAAGGTGAACATGGTAAGTTTGACAAATTATGGACAGGCCCATACCAAATTTCTAAAATCTTGGGTGATAGTACTTATAGATTAAAGTCTTTGATTGGTGAAGATATCCCATTACCTGTGAATGGGAAATTCTTAAAACATTATTTCCAATCACAACTAAAAAGTTCTGTAAATATTTTTGTAAATAGTTTTTTTTTGTTGTAAATAGTTTTTGTACATAGTTTATTTTTTTTTCGTTTTGTTTTTGTTTGTTTGTTTCTTTTTCATTTTTTTGGGGTTTCGTGTCATTTGATTTTACATTAATTGGAAACCTTTGAAGGTCTACAAGTCAATAGAACATCAACTCCAGAACTTTAATCTATATTCTAGCTGGAAATAGTTTTCCATTTATATACTTTGATTAGCATGAATCATTTAGTTGATGTTGAGCTAAAAAAAAATACATTTAAAATCATTCTACTGAAATTTGGGATAGTAGTTGTTTTCATTAATTGAAAAATCAAAAGACTATCTTTTTTACCACTGTAATTCCCAACCTAATAGCGGGCTTCAATGCTTACAAGTTAATACAAGAGCTATTATTGCAATATCAAAAGTAAAAAAAAAGTTATCATTGCCATATCTTAAAAAAAGGAGAGATATCAACTTAGTAGGCCATCCAAATAACTCTACTGGGGCTATGGATGCCTAACCGGCAGTAGAGCTATGTTTGGGGGAATTACAAAGATAACCTTGTCGGGGCTATGGATGCTTGACTAGCAGCAAGGCTCTATGCCTGGTTGGCTTAAAAGGAATTGTCATATTATGTAGGTTAAAGCAAATAGTTGCTATTTCTAAGTTTATTGTAGTAGAAATAATCAATTGCACACACGTGAGCTCAGTAATACTTGATTTTGCATGCTAATCAAAGTAAAATTTGAATATGGAATACGGATGCCATGATTTATAATTAGAATACTAAGGAAAGTTGGAATATTGATGTTAGATCTGGAATTGACTTTCTATTTTTTTTTATTAGTTTTGTTGGTTGCTAGTTGTTGTGTGGCCTCACAACTTGCCCCATTTTTCCCCTTAGAAAAATGTGGAACCCCTCTTTTTCTTTTCTTTTCCTTGCTTTTTGTTTTGTTTTCGCTCATTTCGGCATTGTTTTGATGCTCGGTAGGTTGCTAATTTCCTCTCTCACTTTCACTTGGCCTTTTTGTTATTATATCCTTTTTGTTTCCTGGTTTTGGTGTTTTGGTATGCTCTTAATGTTTAGTCTGCTATCAGAAATTGGAATCCCGGAGTCCTACATTTGAGCCAAAAAGAAATTGCATCTTCATAAGATTCTAGCTTCGCCCAATATTTCGTTGATCAAAATTTTAATCCCAGTAATTTCTTTTCTTATCAAAGTCCGGTATTTTATTGTTTCTTTCGGAAAGTCAGAAATTAGAGAGTCTGCTTTGAAATTGTGTTAAATTTATCTTTTAGACTCTGTTTTTGGTCTTTCCTTTCGTTCCAGTTTTTTTCTCAAAAAGGTATTTCATAGATCCCAGTGTTGTTTGCTCCTTTCAAAAGAAATATCATAAAGCTTTAATCCCAGTGATTAGTAATCGATCACATATCTTTAATGACATATACCTTGCAAAGAACCAACGTGACATTTGATTGCCATGTATAATCACCACATTGTCTTTCTTCTCAAATAATGAGCCAACACATAAATCTAGGCGTTCATGATTTGGACCATAATTGATAATGATTACACCTTTATTCTAGGAATTAATGTGAAATAATAGGTAATTAATGAAGGTGGGGAACTACCTATGTACTTGGCACCACCTCAAGCATGCAATTTCTTTCTCAACACTCCACTTTGCGTCATATTGCAAATTTGCTAAGGACATTGAATTAACGAAGGGACATTGGCGCACAAAGAGAGGTAAAATTTTGAGAAACTAAGATGTAGCTACCAAGGGTTTTGAAGTTTCATTATGAAGAATCACCATTAATAACTAGAATTAGGTATGTTCTAAATAACTGCTACTTTGTTAATAGTTTCTCAAGCTAAAAATCTTGATATTGGTATTTCCCATTCTAAAATTGAAATGTTAATTGTTCTCTGAGTTGTTAAATTTAATTGAAAATGAATTGAAAATTTTATGAAACGTAAGTTTTGGTTAAATCTAACCCTAACTTACACACAAGACACATATTCTGAAAATTGCAAAGCACATTATATACAAAGTGAGTACTTTTGATGCAAGGGCAGAAGATGAATTCAAGTATTGTA
>VDFB02327099.1:0-13142 GCA_007258455.2 Sequoia sempervirens
TTCATGGATTTAAAGGATGAATCTGTTTCTACTAACTCTGAAAGATGTGTGAAGGAATGTCCCCCAGAGACAAAAGCTAAGGTTGAAGGTACTTTGGTATCTATCTTTCATGCTAGACAAGATAAGAACTATTAGATCATTGACAATGGATGCTCTAACCATATGACCAGAGACAAGAGTAAGTGTTTCAAAAATGAGAAATAAGGTGGAGGACTTGTTAGATTTGGTGATGATTCAGGTGCTAAGATATGTGGAATAGGTTCAATCAGTTTTGATGGAAAGCATAATACTGATGATGCTTAATATCTCAAGGGTTTAAGGCATAACCTCTTGAGTGTTGAAAAATTATGTAGCAAAGGATACAATCTTATGTTTCAAGGTGATGGATATGAGATCAAAAAAGAGTCCAAAACTATTATTGTTACTAGAAAAAGGATAGATGGAAATTTCTATCAGCTCAAGGGTGCTTATGATCATTGCTTCATGACTCATATTAATGAAAGTTGGCTATGAAACAAGAGGATGTGTCATTAATTTTGATAATTAAGTAAAAAATAGTTCAGTTTGAGTAGTGAGAGATCTACCAAAGATTACAAAGCCTATCAATCCTATCTACAAGGATTGTCAGATTGGAAAGCAAACAAGAAAAAGTTTTTGAAGGAAAAGAACAATCTTCTACCAAATTGTTGGAATTGGTTCATATAGATCATTTTGGTCGTACAAGAATAATAAGTCTTCAAGGTGACAGGTATTTCATGTTTTTTTATTGATGATTATTCTAGAATGATATGGTTTACTTTTCTTAAAGAAAAATATGAAGCCCTAGATAGGTTCAAAGCATTTAAAGTTGTGGTTCAGAATGAAATGGATATGAAGATCAAATGTTTGAGGTCTAACAGAGGTGGATATTTCACCTCCAATGAATTTAACATGTTTTGTGAGAATCATGGCATAAATAGGAACTTGTCTACCCCTAAGACTGCTCAACAAAATGCAGTGGTTGAAAGGAAAAGCAAGACTGTTCAAGACATTGCAAGGACTATGATGAAAGAAGCTAACCTACCAAAATTTTACTAGAGAGAAGCAATTCATACTATTGCTTATATACTTAACAGAGCTCAAGCAAAATAAAACAAAACAAATAATCCCTATGAGTTGTGGTATGGAAGGATTCCTACTGTTAAATATTTCATAGTGTTTTGGAAGCAAGTGTTATATTAGAAGAGATGAAGAAAACTTGGGAAAGTTTGATGCAAGATTTGATGAAGAATTCTTCCTTGGATATTACAATAAAGTAAAAGCTTACTAGTGCTACAAAAAATATTAAGAAAGATTGTTGAAAGTGCAAGTTTCAAGGTTGAAGAAGAATTTTGCAACTAAGTGGTGATAGATGGATATGAATTAGATGAACCTGATTTCAAAGAAAAAGAAAATCCTACAAAAAAGAAAGTGTAGTTTGAAGAAGAAGATGAAGCTCTTGAAAAGACCCCTAGAACCCTTAAGTATGTGCAAAGGAGTCATTTTGAAGAATATATCATTGGAGACAAAAGCAAAGGTGTGTTGACAAGAAGGAAAGTTGCTAAAGAAGAGGTAAATCTAGATGTCTACTTTTGAAGTTGAACTTGTTGACGTGGGTGTTGCACACGCACACCAACAGGAAGATAAATTTTCACAGAAGAATGCATGAACCTACCTTTACTTGAAAGATCCACCAAGAAAACCTAAATCTAAGGTGATCTCAATTTTGATCCTAATGCTCGGGAATTCAAGGTCTTGACACACTAGGTTCACTCAGGGTTCATTTTGTAAATTGTTGTTAATCACGAGGGGTCTATAGTTTTCTTAGGTTCACCTCAAAAAGGACTTGGAAAGA
Organism: Sequoia sempervirens; assembly: GCA_007258455.2. Classification (NCBI taxonomy): domain Eukaryota; kingdom Viridiplantae; phylum Streptophyta; class Pinopsida; order Cupressales; family Cupressaceae; genus Sequoia; species Sequoia sempervirens. The sequence continues at coordinate 1,874 of VDFB02327099.1, forward strand.
AATTTCGTACATTTTCAATTGGCGATGTCAAACTCATAGAAATTGATCCCATTTTTTTTCTTTCATATGACTAGAAAGAAAAAACTTTTAACCAATTACATCTATTAAGGTGATATTTGACACTCCTAGTTTTTATTTCATCTATGAAACAAAATATTTAATTAATTAAAAAATATTAAGATTTATGAAACAATAACTATCTATTTCACAATAGAATATTTAATCTTTAAACAATGTAATAAATACTCTTAAAATTTTACTGACCATCTTCAATAATGTCTTAGATTTTCTCTTATAATATTCATAAACTATCCCTTCAATTTGTATTCTTATAACTAAAGAAAACTTACTGAAATGCATTTGCTTTTGATCAATTCATACCTAAACAAATAATATAAAATAAACGCATGCATTCATAAAAATTACATACCTTATTTAGACACTAACTCCTCCTTTCCTCTATACTATTATTTTAAATATTTACTCTTTTCCTCTTGCTATTTTTAGAGCTCCTCAAACAAAAGTGCCCACCTTTAAAGGTCAGCATTCCTAACGCACAAAAAGCAAAACTAAAGTTTAGACATATTTATAATATGTATTATACCGAATCAAAATGGAGAACATAATTAAGATTTGGTTATAATATTGAATAAATAATCTTAGATGACTTTTTAAAAAGATGTGAAAGCTTTAAAGTTGACTTGTGGAAATGAAAATCGAATTAAATTATAATTAGATGTAAAAAGGGTTCTAAATCCAATTTTTATATGGAAAGCTAGAATATGTAACTATGCCAAAGAAAGGTGGCAGACAATGGAGTGCAATATCGTTGTAACTTGTCGGGGATTATGCTTTATAAAAGTTGTCCAATATATTACCCTGACGCACAATGTTGTATGTTTTCGTCTATCTAAATCCCAAAATGCTCCAAAACAAACGAAATTCCCAATGCACATAGTATAGGAGGACCTCCCATCCGAAGGAATATTTGATGGGGTCCCTTGCCATTACTGCCATGCTAAGACTCGCTCTAATTTCGAAATCCATGACGAACTTTGAAAGAAAAAGAGAAAAATAATGTTATTTTTGGAAATCTCTTCACATATTGTTATTATTTTATTCATAAAGTTATTGCAGGTGACATTTAAATGTAACATTTTAAATTAATGTTATATAATGTTAGTTATATATATATATAGATTGTGTTTAGGGATAAGATGTATTTAAAATTTTACTTTTAAGTTGAATTATCTATATAGATGTTATTAATAATTTAAAATCAATAAGAAGTTATTTGATACATTGGTAGTAAAACATAACATATGGTTAAATATTATATTGAGTACAATTTTTTTCTCATGATTCTAAGTATGGATGATTAGGATCTATTAGAGATAGTATATATAGCAAGTAGAGGGTTGAAGATTCAATGTGCTTCAAACCAGATAGGGAGATATGCTAGCACATGTATGTATTATATGTGCTTAACCATTAGTGTTTAGCACATAAGTAGATTATGACTAGTACATTATTCATTGTTGAGATTATCTTGCACTTTGAGCATTATTTAGTAAGCATGGATTAAAAGATCACACTCATCGAAACTAATCAATGGTAAATAGTAAAGATGCATGAGCTCAAGTAGAAGCAAATTCTAGAAATTTTGAAGGTTATAGATTGAAATGAAAGGGAGCTCTTTAACTCACTATAAAAAAAAAAAAATCATTGATTGACTATAACAACTCTTTAATTCGTTTTCACCATTGTTAAAATGGATGATATAATATCAAGGTCAAATAGAGTGCACAACCAACAACCTCACACACCTCCAACATCTATATAAATTATAGACCCATGTTGTAGATGATTTTTTGTCACATATATATAGGCACCCAATGGTCACCAGAAAAGAGTATTTAATAGATTAAATTGTTACTAGGAATGGTGTTCATTATATATTTCTAAAAGAAAAATATATCATTAAATTCTTATAGAAAAGTTTCCCTTATGAATATGCAAACTTGGGAAAAAATTTATTGACCCAATATCTATCTATACCATTGACCTTTTACCACATAAAACCCTAAATCAAAATTGGTAAAATATAGTTCCTTTTCAAATATTATCTAAATACCATTTGAAGAAATATACATTGATAAAAAAAATTGGTTCTTTGAACACCATTCAATGTTGTAAACCTAGGTACTAATATATATTACAATGACTAGTATAAAAAATGTTAAATATAGATGTTTTAACAATATAATATCTACAATTCTCCTCTGAGTTGTTTGGATAAGATGAGAGGTTCCCAAATGGATGATGAGAGTAGATTTGATTTGATGTTATTTATCAATGACAATGCTTTGTATGATGTCAACCTGCATGGGGCCTCATTTACCTGGTAGAACCATAGAGTTGGTAAGGCGTTGATTCAGGTGAAGTTGGATAGGGACCTCCTTTCTCCTAAGTGGTTGGTTCATTATTCCGTCCCCCTCTCTGCTCTCACTAGATTTGGGTTAGATCACTTCCCCATTTCTTTATATGTTGACTTAGTTGGTAGAAGATGTTCCTTCCCTTCCTGGTTTGAAAAAATATAAATGTCTCATTCGGATTTTAGAGATAATTTATTTCCTCTTGGTGGGATATTCAGGTGGACGAGACTGCTATGTACAAAATTGCTAAAAAGTTGGTGACAGTGAAGTCTAATGTGAGGATTTGGAATGTCTTCCTTTGGGCATATCTTCCATGAGAAAACTTGTATTAAGGAGGATCTGGATCTTTTGTAGTAGACCATTCAAATGTCAGGCTATAATGCTAATCTGGCAAATGAGGAGAGCGTGATTTTATCTCATCTGTATAATATTGTGGCAAGGGAGGAAGAGTTATAGAAGCAAAGATCGCGTGTAGTTGGCTCAATTGTTTTGATCAGAATACTAAGTTCTTCCATATATTACTACCTTGAAACATCATGCTTCCAATCAAATTAAGTGTATCCATCACAATGGTGTGTTTATTGAGAATGATGGGGAGATTTGACAAGTGGCCTTAGCCTACTTTGTTGATCTCTTGTTTGACAATTTTGTTTCGTCCTAGGATTCTCAAGCTCAAGTGCTAGATGTTATCTTTAGAATTATGACTAATGATTTAAATAACATGATGTGTTGTATCCCTTCTACAGAGGAAGATAGAAAATTGGTCTTCTCCTTTTATGGGAATAAAGTGCCTAGTTTGGATGGCTTCCTCATGTTCTCTTTCAAGAATTCTGGATGATTGTCTCCAAGGATGTGGTGGATTCTACCAAGGAGTTTTTTGGTAGTCATAATCTTTTGAAGGAGTTAAATTCCACCTTCATTGTGCTTATTTCAAAGACTCTTGGTTCCTTGACCTTTAATGAGTTTTGGTCCATCAACCTTTGCAATTCTATTTATAAAATATTCTCCAAGGTCCTTGCTTTAAGGCTGCAATGGGTTCTTCCCTTGATTATTTCTAAGCATCAATGTGCTTTTGTTGCAAGCAGGAAAATTCTTGATCCTATTATTACTATGCATGAAAAAATTCACTCGCTCATGGTTAACAAGAAGGCTAGTTTCATGTTAAAACTTGATTTGGTGAAGGCATATGACCACATGAATTGGCAATTATTGGTTAAAGTTTTATCTACTTTTGGTTTCTCTAACAATTTTTTGAAGATGATTCAGAGTCTCACCTCAACGGTGTCCTTTTTTGTTTTGGTTAATCGTTCACCCTCAGATTTCATCAAGAGTTGTAGGGGAGTGAGAATGGGTCACCCCATTTCACCTTTCCTCTTTATCATTTTGGTTTAAGCTCTTGGGAGGTCTCTCCAGCAGAAGGTTTCTTTGGGTGTCATAAAGGGGCTTCATCCTACCTCTTCCTCTCCTCCCTACTCACATCAACAATTTGTTGATGACACAATTATTATGGGAGAGTTGTTTGTTGTAGAAGCTATGGTTCTTTAGAAGTATGAAGTTGCTTCAATTCAATTAGTGATTCTTCCTAAGAGTACATTTTTTTCCTCAATACTCTAGAGAGAAGGATGCAGAGAATTGTTGGTTTTCTTCAATGTTCTATTGGTGATTTTCCATCTATTTATTTGGGCCTACCTCTTGGTGTTAATGCAATTCTTGATTCTTTCTGGAATGGGTTGATTGATAATTTAATGCTAAGTTGGTAGGTTGGAATGGAGCTCTTCTCAGGAAAGTTGGTAAATTGGTTTTGATTAAATCTATGCTACAAAACCTCCTAGTGTATGCTCTTGGCCTTTTCCAAATGCCTCAAAAATTTTGGGGCAAGATTGAAAGTATTTAGAAAATGTTTTCATGGTCTAGTGTGGAGGAAAAAAAAAGAATGAGTCTAGTTTCTTGGGAGGAGGTGTTTCCATCAAAAGGTCAAGGAGGTTTAGGTCTAGTGTATGCTCTTAGCCTTTTCCAGATGCCCCAAAAATCTTGGGAGAATATTGAAAGTATTAAGAAAAGGTTTTCATGGTCTAGTGTGGAGGAAAAGAAAAGAATGAGTCTAGTTTCTTGGGAGGAGGTATTTCAGTCAAAAGGTCAAGGAGGTTTAGGTCTATGGAAAATTAAAGTCTTAAATTCTCCTCTTATTGCAAAGATTTTATGGTTTCTTCTTGCTGGTGATAAGGATTGGTCAGTGATTCTTGCTTCTAAATATCTCTCTGGTGTTGACAAGTTCAAGGAATAATTCATTCCTCCTTCGAGGTCCTTTTGGAATTCATTGGTCAAGGTTAGAGGTGTTATCTTTGTTATTTTTCTATGGTCAGTTGGAAATGGGAGTGATATTCTCTTTTGGAATGACTAGTGGTTTGGTCATGGGATTCTTTGATATGTTGATTGGGAAACTCCCCATAGTGATCTTTGTTTCTGGGAATTTTGGATTCATGTTGCTGACTATATTATGGATGGGGCATGGAAAGGAATTCACAAGGAGTTCTAGGAGCTAGAGACTCTTTATAGAGTGTTATCTTAGGTTCATATCCTTGTTTCTCCTCAAAGGGATAAGGTTGTTTTGAGGTTGCTTCCATAAGGACATTATTTGGTGGCTTCTTATTTTCACTCCCTGAATAATATTGTGGGCCTAAGACCTCCCTAGGGTCTTGTGTGGTCTTCAAAGTTGATTCCTAAAATCAATATGTTCCATTGGTTAACAGTTCATGATTAAATATTGACCATTGATAATCTTTGGAAAAGATGCTTATCCTTGCCTAATAGGTATTATCTATGTGAGAAGGATTCAAAGGATAGCTCTTGTCTATTTATTTGGTGGTAGTTTTGCTTGGGAGGTGTGGGCACTTTTTCTTAAATTTTGGAGGTTGGAGTGGATCTTCCCTTCTTTAGTTTGGGAGCTCTGGCTCCAGTGGCAGGATCCTTCCTCTAATCCCTCCATGGTGTTGGTTTGGTCCCTTATGCTTCCTCATGTCATATGGGGTTTGTGGAAGGAGAGGAATAACAAAATTTTCAAGGAAGTTGCTCTCTCCCTAATCTCCTTATTTTTCAAAAAAAAATTGGCTATTAAGGAGAATTTTATGCTAGTTGCTTCCAAGTCTAATGACTCTGACCAAGTGGTTGTTTTTTTTTATGAACTTGGGTTGCTAATTAGTGGAAGCTTGCTTTTGACATTGCTAAGAATTTGAAGAAAACCAAATCAGATAGAGAAGGGGTTGTTTGCTACTTACCTCCTCCTGGGTGGTTTAAATTTGACTTTGATGGTTCTTCTAAAGGCAATCTGGGACCTACTGGTTGTGGGGGAGTGTTAAGAGATCATAATGGTAGGATTTTTTTGGTAGTATCATTCCCTTTGGGAATCCAAACAAACCATTATGTTGAAGTAGCAACAACATATCATGGCATCAAGTTGGCTAGAGAGAATGGGATTTCTAAAATTTGGTTTGAAGGGGATTGATTGAATATTATTAACTACCTTCAGAATAGTTCCCCTCCTTTTTGATCAATCAAAGTATTCATTATGGATGCCATTTCCATGTTGAATGAATTTGATGAGGTTTATATTTCCCATGCCTTTCATGAGGCAAATGGGTTGGTGGATTTGTTGGCGAATCTTGGGGTGACATTAGCTAGATCTTGGGAGGTTAATGATAACCTACCAATTGAGTTAATTTCCTTGCTTAATAATGATAGCTCCTTATTCTTTGGAGGAGGCCATCTCTTCAGTTGTTTTCAAATTCTAGTGTGGTAATTATGCTCATTTTAGGATGATATGACACTTGATGCTAGTGATGCTCATTGGAATTTTTGGAAACACAAGTTGTATGTCCAAGAGGCTCCTAGCCATTATTTTCTTTGGTATCTCAAAAAATAGGCCCACACACTTTTTCGGTGCAAATTTACCTTTGGCCTTATTGTTTATTTGCATTTGTTTCTTGTGGAGTCTTGCTTCTAAGATTTGCTCGCCATTGGTGATGGGTGGGGATAGGTGTAGGAATGAGCCTCTTTGATGTGATGAGTTCAAAGCAAATGCCAATGTCTGGGAAATTTTACATAAAGGAGGGGTTACCCCATTCATGGAGAGATTACATGGATTTAAGTGGAATGTTTCTCAGGAGTTTGTAGATGCTTGGCATGGTTGGGTATCAAGTATGTGTGCTAGGGATATCACTATAAATGATGGGTTTATTGCTGAAGTTACAAGGATGTCTAGCGAAGGAAGGGAATTTTACAAAGAGAAAGCCATATATAGGGCTACCAGAATGAACTTTTTGTGGGACAGGGAGAAGGCTAAAATGGTGAGACTCAACTATGGGGGTTATGACCACTCTAAAATCAAGCCTATCTGGGGTGAGGTGGAAATGGTGCTGATGCGTTATTTCACTTTGTATGGGAGGTATATGTCTATGTATGGGCACCATTTCATGATGCTCAACCACTTCCATCATGGTAAGATTATTTATTTCCCTTTATATCTTCTTCTTTCTTTGGAAGATGGGATTGAAAACTTTAGAAGGAACCCTAGGAATCCCTTCTTACATGAAGGTTTGATATTGTTAATTGTGGAACACATAAAAGATAATATTGTTATTGATTCCCTTGTTCTTGTTAAGTCTGTTAAGTCAAAGAAGAGGGAGAGGGTGAGTGGGAAATGTCAAATTGACGAGGTTGATTGTAGTGTTTAGATGGAAATTAAGGAGGAATCTGATGTGTGGTTAGATGGTTACCACAGAGACCTAGATTATACTCCATCTTTTGGGGGAATGAAAAGCTTTGCTAAAAATTTTAAGCCTTCCTCATTGCATGTGAAATGTAAAATTCAAGCATCCTTCGATGAGGATATTGTGGAGGGTAAAGCTAGTAAGAGGAATACTTTGAAATAGGGGTTGGTGTATTCCTAGGAATAAGTGGATAAGCTGCAGGAGGGAATTAGGGTTAATAAGGTTGGAGAGGTGGCAGATTTGGTGAATGGTGATCTAGATTGTGGTGGTGGTGGCGAGGTCCCAATTAGGGGGGAGGTGAATAGTGTGGTGGAACTAGAGGATTCTCCTTTTGTGTTTGTGTCTAAATACAAAGGTAAGGATAAGGTTGATTCTCTCGAGGGTTTCCAAGAAGATGAACTACCCATGAGCTCCCATCATGGGAGGGGCCATTATTGGGGTGTGATGGACTTTATGTTGGATTTTGTGGTGGTTTGTTGATATGTGGTTGTCATTGATGTCAACACTATTAGCATTGTTGCATTAGAAGTTGTATATGTCGAGGATATTGAGAAAATTGTAATAAGAAGTGCTATAGGTTGTCAGTGGTTAAGAGAAGTTCTTTCTATCAATGTGTTCAGTACATTTATGTTCTGAGGTTGTGGACTAATGGGTTTATTTTTGAGTATATCTAGTTTATCCACATCAAGTTTCAGAGATCTGCGTGAAGATTTGATCAAGCTATGAAGATTTGTATTATGATAGTTTTTTTGTTACTTCAGTTTGTGTCCTGAATGAAGATCATGTGATTTTAGATAGTTCAGTTGCTTTGGATGCCTCTTTGGTGTTTCATGATGTTTGTGGATGTTTCTAGTTTGTTCTCTATTTGTGTTGCATGCCTGCATTGATCATTGTGCTTGATTTGATTTTTCCTTTCTATGTTCATGTTTTTTATGTTCTTGGCTGACAAGGTGTTGAAGCATGTTGTGGATCTTTGAGGAGTAATTAAATGAAGTGATTCATGTTTGAGTATGTTTCTTTTAGTATTTACTATGTTGTGTCCATCCTTCATTGATTTGCATGAATAATTTTTCTTGATCTGAGCCAACTGTTTATATTCTTTCTTCCTATTTTGTTGAAGCTGACTTATAGCGATGTAATATCTTGTTGCAGATATATAAGAGAAATTGTTTTATCATTTGGTAGAGTAAATCATAGAAAGGATGCAAAGTGTATAATTCATGTGTGAAAATATTGTTTAGATCATTTGAAGGCCAAGTAGAGAGTAAAGAAGAGTGAAGAAGAGTGAAGAAGAGTGAAGAAGCCTTCATGTGCTTAACCAGAATTGTAACCACGCATTAGTAGATGCTATTTTCTTAGTTCAAAGTTTGATGGATTTAATTAGAACCTTTTTGTAAGATAGTGTTTTTTCCTTTGTAATTGAGCAGTGTGTTTGAATGCATGTGCATTCCCCATTCATATTTCTTATACTTTTAACAGGGTATAATCTTGTGGACTAACCTCCACCATGGTTTTTTCTCTAACAGGGTTTCCATATAAAAATCTTGGTGTTATGTGTATTTCTGATGTGTTGTTCATTTATGCTTTCATGATTAATGATTAGATATGAGAATAAGGTTAATAAGTTGGATAAGTTTGAAATTCGGTGAGAGCTGATTCACCCACCCTCTTAGTTGTCTGCCCTTGAGTTGCCAACAATTGGTATCATAGCTTGTGGTTCCTTGGAAGAATTTTAACAGCTTGAGGTGATCCAGGATGGTGACTTATAAGGATAGTCCTGCATTTTATTGAACAAATTACTCTTTATGGAATACTCGAATGGAGTGCCATCTAAGATGCATTAGTGAACCCTACTAGAGCATTACAAGTAATACATATGTTTTTCCACCAAATAGTACTTATGTTGAGTATAATATCCAGGCTAAGGAAGCTTTGTTGAGTGCTTTGATTGATACTGAGATGACAAATGTGATGGATTTGAAAACTATTTATGAGATCTATAAAAATTGGAGACCTTGTATGAAGGTGATGCTAATGTGAAGATTGCTAACCTACAAAGTCTGAAAGGGAAATATGAAAAGTTGAAAATGGGTGATGATGAAAATGTTACAACTTTCATGCAAAGAGTGAATAAACTTGTGTGTGGTATCAGATGCATTTGTGGATAGATACATGAATCAAAGATTGTTGCTAAAGTGCTTAGATCCTTGTCTGATTCCTACAAAGTCAAGGCTAGTGCTATTGAAGAGCTCTGAACTATGACAAATGTTACCAGAGATATGTTGATTGGTAAGATTATTGCTTTTGAGCTGAGTGAATTTGGTGATGCCCTTCCTAAGGTTGAATCTGCATTCAAGGCTACTAATTCTAGAAGAGATAGACAGAGATATGATCCAAGTGAAAGTTCATAATGAAAGAAATTCAATTATGAGAATGAAATGAAACAACTTGATGAAGAAGAAAGAGAGATAGAATAACTTGAATCATTGATTATAAAAATAGAAGCTAGAGGACAAGGTAAGTATAAGGGGAATTTTCCTATTAAATGTTTCTCTTGCAATAAGATAGGTCATTTTGCATCAAGGTTTCCTAAGAGAGTTTCCAAGCCAATATTTAACAAGCCTAAATTCCAAAAGAAGTGTTACTATGATGTTGATGGTGTGACAAATGATGAATCTGACAAAGGAAATGCAAGTGAATATGAATTTTTGTTTATTGCTATCAAGGAAAATAATCTTGTGTCTATTGAATCTTCTAGTTGTGCAAATGTGGAGAAATCCCTAGTTGCTCGAGTTGAAGAGAAAGATGAATGGGTAATTGACAGTGGTTTTTCTCATCATATGATAGGAGATAAAAGTAAGTTTGTGAATTTGGAAAAGTATGATGGTGGTGTTGTGAGATTTGATGATAATATAGCTGGTGTGATTTATGGAAGAGGATGCATTTCTCTTGGCAGTAAGCATAATACTGATGATGTCTTGTATGTTGAAGGTTTGAAACATAATATTTTAAGTGTTGGATAGATGGTTGATAAGGGATACAATCTTTAGTTCATGGATGGTAAGTGCAAAATATTAGGAAATTTTGGAAATGTGATTGCATCAGGTACAAAAACAAAAGGTCATATTTTCCACCTGAGTGTTGCTAGTAAAAATTGTTTGATTGCTCAAATTGATGAAAGCTAGTTGTGGCATAGGAGAATGTGTCATGTTAACTTTGATAATATTGTCAAGATAAGTTCCATGAAATTGTGATCTTAGTAAGTTGATAGAGCTAATACCATATACGAGAATGTGAACTAGGAAAGCAAACAGGAATTTCATTTTGGAGTAAACAACAAAATTCAAATGGATTGTTGGATCTTGTGCATACTTATTTGTGTGGTCCTGCTAGAACTAGAAGTTTACAAGGTTATAGGTATTTCATGTTGCTTATTGATGATTATTCAAGAATGATGTAGGTTTCTTTCTTAAGGGAGAAATCTGAAGCTTTGGAAAGTTCAAGATCTTTAAAGCTAGAGTTGAGACAAGAGATCTAAAGATTAAGTGTCTAAGATCAGATAGAGGTGGTGAATTCACTTCCGATGAGTTTAATTTTTTTGTGAAGAGCATGGAATAAAGAGACAGTTATCTGCACTGTGAACCCCTCAACATAATGGAGTTGTGGAAAGGAAGAACATAACAATTCTAGATGTTGCTAGAACCGCATGTGATGTTGGAAGGAAATGTACCTCATATCTACTTGAGAGAAATTGTGAGTACTACTGTGTACACACTTAACCAGGTAAAAATCAAAGGTGATACTAGTAAGATATCTTTTGAACTATGGACTGGTCAAAGGCCTACTATTAGATATTTCAAAATCTTTGGAAGTAAGTGTTATATCAAAAGAGATGAAGATATAGGAAATTTTGATGATAGGAGTGATGAAGGAATTTTTATACATTATTCTACTAAAAGTAAGGCCTACCAGTGTTACAATAAGAGATTGAAGAAAATGATTGAAAGTGCAAATGTTAAGGTTGATGAAGACATAGTTGAACTATCCAAAACCTATGGATATGATTTT
>VDFB02327101.1:0-23767 GCA_007258455.2 Sequoia sempervirens
TACTCCCCAATTATTGCATTGTACTTTTTCATCAGGCTTTTCTTTTCAGCTTCATCTATTTCAATTGTCTTCTAGGCCAATTTGGCCACATTCAGTGTCAGGCTTGTGGCTTCTATTGTTGAGGTTTTAGAAGCTCTCTTGATAGTGAGCCCGCCCCTTAGACTTGGGCTAATATCAGCCACATTTGGTTTTCTAGCTTAAGGTGCTAGTGCCCATATGGCTAAAGTTTCATATTCCTCACTAAAACCAAAGTCTTGTAGAGCTTCCTTGACTTCTTCTTCACTCTTTTGCATAGGATGGTTAGACTGCATAATAGCATTGAATGCTACAACATCAGCTATGTCCCATTTAGGAAGGAGTAAAACACCAACTTGAGATACAAGTTTCCTTCCTTCATCAGGAGTGATGCTTTTGAATTGCTCCATTAATTCAGCTTTGAATTTATTATCATTCTCTTGGTCAGACCTATTAGGTCTTGATTCCCTCCTGGTCTTGCATTTATCCTGATATTCTCCAAGTTTCATCCTCCATATCAACTGCAAGAACACAAGAGTTTTCACGAAGGCATCATCATCCAAGAACGCCTTGCAAGCCACCATCCTGGCGTCATGTACACACTGCCCCTCTATATCCATATTAGTTAACACCAATTGTGTTGATCTAGGAGGGGAGGGGATACCAACCTGCATGCCCTGATCAATTATGATTATTTCATCCACCAGAGCCTCTTGTGACTCCTCAACTCTTCGCCTCTTAAGGCTTGGCTCTGATGGAAGCTCTACAGGGTCATTTCTAGGTGGTGAATCCAGATCCACAATCTTTATCCCCCCAGGTTTCTTAATCCCATGACCCGGTTGTGATGATGTTTTCATTATTTGTTTCCCTTTTTTATCTCCTCCTTCTTCATCACTGATATCATCTCTCTTCCTCCTATATAGAGGCATGTCCACTGGTGGTTGATAGGTCAGCATTGTTTCTTCAGGCCTCACCTCTAATCCCTGAATTTCTCAGTCCAGTTCCAAGTTTATTTTCTTGGTTCTCAGGGTGCTCATGATTTCTTTGAAATTATTCATCAAGAAATCAATTCTTTTATGAAATGGAGTGAACTCCATCAGTGGATCATATTTTGGATCCAGTTTATGCACCATGGCTAGCATTTTATCATAATCAATCCACTTCTCTTTATTTAATTCTTGCTGGCTTAAATCGAACTCATTTCTAATCAAACCCTCAAGAAAATTAAAAACATGAGAAAACTTGCCACCCTTAATTATTTGCCTAAATAGGGCAAAGAATCCCTCAGGGTCATGCTGCCTCCTACATCCACTCTTCAAATAGTAGTCATCAAAATATCTGTCAAAGTGAACCCATCCTCCCTTGGAAAAACCAAAGTCTGAAACAACACTATAATTAGGGAACAAAGTCCCTTTTCCTTTTCTTTTCAAATTATCTTTATGAATGCAACCTAGTTGCCACATGACCTCTCCAAATCCCATTATTGATGGTACATTATATGGGAGAATATGAGGAGCTCCCTAGAAACCATAAACCCTTAGGACAGTGCTTACAGGGTATAGAATGATGTCACCCAATTGTGACACACCTTCAAATTAGGCTTCCTCAGGAATCCTTGGCACATTCACCATCAGTCTGGCTCTGAGCCTGGAAGCAAAGCAGTTATCAAACTACACAAAACTGGCATCTCCCTTGTTGTAAGACAAGTCTGCACTCCAAGCTTGCACTGGTAATTTTTCTCTATTCATCTCCTGCCTCAACTCCATTTTCTTTGAGAAGAAATCGGCGTTCTTGTACAAGAACATGTGCATTAATAAGGAGTACCAAAAGAAAGGAGTACCAGTGTCCCCCACATATAAGTTCAACAAACCTTCATGTATCCTTTTAGCAAGGAAAGAATCATAGTCGTACACTACAGAAAAGTTAGGATGCTGAATTTGAGCCCCCATAAACATATAAGCAATGGGCATCTTAGTATTAGGGCTGAAACCTAAAATTTGGCAAAGTGAATAAAAAGTTGCTAAGAAATGATCAGCAAAACAACTCAACCTGAAAGGTTCCTAGTCAGTTGGAATGATGTGAATCGTTGAACTGCCCACCCTGGCTAAATGAGGAGGAAGCAACTTTAATCTGAAAAGAGGTTGTGCCCTGGCATATTCCTGCTCCATTTCATCAAGGTCTATCCGGACCAAGAATGAGCTGTATTCACTTAAGTCAAAAACCTGCCGAATCTCATTTGCATTTATATTTAGTAAAACCCCACCATCATTATCCCTGATAATCTTTGTGACGGGATCATATCATGTAGCCACTTCCCTGAGTAGGTCAACATCAAGAAATACATTTGGCACCACAAGTTTTCCCATATCATATCTCCAACCATTTGGAAAAGGATGAGACATATTTCGCTACCCATACCATCTCCTAAACATTTCCAAGCCCGTCATTTCTACCCTAGCATCCGCAATGTTATAGGTTTTATATCTTAATCCCTCACCTAAGGCTGTCCCATTTATTAAGATCAAACCCCTCTTCTTGTCATTTGTTGACAAAGGGAATTGGTCAAGGAAATCATCGTATAGATTCCTTCGCAAATAATCAATATAGATAGAATGTTGCTTTAGTGGCGCCATTTCAAACAACCAAGGATTCTCCTAAGATCAAATTTGTGAACAAATTAGGGCTACCCAAAACAAAATTACAGTAGAATTTTGCAATTTCCCACAATTCAAAAGAATCGGTAACCCTAGAACCTTAATCCAGAAAACTGCTGACCAACACAAAACAACCCTCCACAAGAATCACATTCAAATAGAAATAGTGATAAAGAAATTAACTCACGAGATTTCACGCCCCGCAGAAAATCAAACCCTGCTGTAATTGCTTTGAAAAAACTCTATCTTTGGCTCTGGACTGCTTGGAAAACACTTGAATGCCCTTGTGGTAAAGATAGCCTAAAATTAAGTACTTAGAATTTATGAGAAATGGCCAGAAGACGTCTCATCCACCATTAAAGCTTACTTGCACGCTGCGCCAATGGCTTCAATTGTATTTGACGCAAATTTAAATCTTTGCCGTCGATCTCTTGTTTTTGTCAGATTATCCAACGGTCACCTTCAAAGAAGGTGACAATATCTCCACGTCATTATCAAGGACCCACCATAATATGCAGCGCTAAAAGAATACACATGGCACCCGCCCGCAATATCACAATCATTAAAATCCCTTAAGTTTAGGATCACGTGATAGCGGGCAACCGTTGATTCCCTTCATCGGTGATCATGATCATACATAACAGGGAGCAACATCAATACCTATCCATCGAGCAGCTTTTTTCAACAAGGTTAAAACATCGTCGTTGATCATGAGCACGTGCATCTCACATGTGGTTTAGTAACCTGCTCCATAACGCACTAAATTCTGATACACATATTAAACACCTTCTTTTTACTCTTTTCAGCATCGAAAAACTGGGACACGTGGTGCCTACCCGCGATATTGTGATCACCAAACAACCAGCGGTGGTGTCATTGCGAGATCACAGGGAACAGTTAAAATCAACCGTAGAGAAATTGACGGTCATCAAAATAACCCCTGCAAAACATTAAAAATACTTAGAAGAAAATAAGGGGAAAGGGACACCGCCTAGGGCAACGACAGTCGATGACTCAATGTTGTTTTAAAAGTGTGAGGCACAGACCGACCCAGACTTTAATAAATAAAAGGGGCAGACGAAATATTTAGCATTTTTATTAAAAAGGGGCATGGCCTAGACGATTCAATGGGACATAAGTTGTTTTTAGAACCCCTCCTCTAAAGGTAATGACAAAAAAAACCCAACCCAAAGATAGAACACCAAGGTTTCATGGAAGCAAAGAAAAATTCTAGCCCCAAGTACCTTCTGAATAATCAAGACAAACTAGTAACAAAGAGAGAGCAAGGACTTAAATTTAGGGCTCCATCAGGATCAAACTATTAAACTACACTTAAATAATGAAATAGTAAATGCATATGTAGAGATGTGTATTTGTAAATGTAGGTGTAAAATAAATAAGAATAATGAAAATTATAAAGAATATAGGAAAGGTCTCACTCCCTTCTTGTTGGTAAGTAACCTCCTCCACTGGCCATAAAAAGTATGAATAGGGAATATAATCTTTGAAGAACTCAAAGTTGATTCTCTCCTTCTTGATACAATTAGTCATTTTATCCTTACAAACATTTATAGTGATTACTAGAGGCACATAGACCAATTCTTCATAATAGAAGAATTTGATCATACTTTTCCAATGATGGCATTATGAGAAAACCTTAGGTTAAATGAATAATTCCTAGCTAAATTCTTTAAATCATGTCCAACCGTATAAGAGAAGACCACTGCTATGTGTACCTGGATACCATGGACAAAGGCTAGTCTTTGGGATCTTTCATCAATCATCCTACCTTAAAACATACCAAAAATCTCCTAGCAATTAGACATAGGAAGATTTAATATGACTTAAAAAAAAATTATTGCCAAAGTGTAAACTTATGATAACTTAGCGAGACTGTTTACTCCCTCCCATTAACCACTTAGACATATGGAGGTAAATATTGGTTGCTATTTTTAGTCATGTATAGGTGTCCAATAAACCACTTGGTGTTGTTTCCCTTCAAGTTTATTTACTTGAATGAAGAGAAAAAGTCCTTTGATTACAATTAGAGAATACATTTGAGGCCTTGGTTTTGTAACTGGTGGACCATAGTCACATTTAACACTTGTTACAAAGTTTGGGAGTTAAAACGTTAAGTAGATTTGATTTGTGATGGACACATTTGGACGGTAGTAACAATAGCTTACAATCTATCAAGACTTGATTACCTTATAACCTGTGAAATTCTAGCGATGAAATGATAGATTAATCATAATGTCACCTTGGGATCACATCACCATGAAAGAACTTCATCAACATCCTTATGAGTGTAGGTACCACCAAATAGGTATTTGTCAGATCTGTCTTCCTCGAGCAAGGGAAATTTAGGAAGAGAAGAGGAAAGCGAGACATGTAGTATGTCTAAAAGAGGGAGATCAACTAGAGGTCAAAATATTAGAAGAAAATTCTGTAAACGTATGGAATTTTTTCTTGCTGAAGGGGGGTCATGTTCTTATGATGATGAGAGCATAGGCGACGTCGAGGTGCCCTTGGGGTACAAACATCTACGGAAACAATGGGTACCCAAGGAACTTCCTGCAATAAACACCGATTTTTGTCAACGAGAGGATATATCGTATAGCACCATCGTCCATTACATGGTTTGGGTATATTTTACATGGACGGCATAAAGGTCTATTACAAAAAAGTTACTAAATTGATGGAGTATGTCAGACCCTGTTACAGTTACAAAGATTGGATGTAGCTGGTTCGATATACACAAAGTATGCATAGGTATGCATTGTCAGCAAATTATATACAACTAAAAGATAAGGATCAAAATAAAGGAGTGGCTATGTACATTGATGGAAGGCCAAAAGCATTAGGGAATATTGCAGGGTTTATAAATAGTACATGACCTGGGTCAACAAATAAACAACCCAATTGCATATTCGAGGTGTGCAAGGGAAACGGTGTATTTGTATGTGCAATAAAATCAATAACTGTAGGGGAAGAGTTGCTAATCGATTATAATTTGAATTGCTTAGTTACAAACACAACTACTATGGGGGTGGTACGTATTATGTACCATTTTACCCAACCTCGATTAATGACTCAATATACCATTTTATTCTTATGTTTTTCATAAGTCTATTGGTTTCATTTTGGTAATATTTTTATATTTAATTTTTTGTTACGAGACATTGATTGTATGGAGGAAACCATAGCCGAACACAGAGAATCTAATGTATCTTGTGCTTCTACCCAGCGGGTTTACCTCATTGTAATTGTACAAATTAGATGCAGGAAAATGTTTTATTATTATGTTTTTTCATAAATTTTTGGGTTAGTTCGATAATGTTTTTTAATATTGTTGCGGTCGGTGATTGGGAAAGGCACTAGTAGTAGAGGAGAGCATCCATAGTGAGTGCAATCGTATTTTCGATGATGACATGGCTTATTGACTAAACCCTTTACGATATGATAAAAGCTCATGAAAATATGCAATGAAGAAATGACTGAGTTGATGTTCAAAATGACTCAAACAGATGAGATAAGAGAGGGGGTTAAAGTATTGAGAGAGCGATTACAAAACTTGCAAGTAAGCTGTCATGAGGTCTTTAATTATAACATAAGTTCATTCATGGTTTTATATTTTGTACTCTTTTATGTCATGAACTAAAATATGTGTTGTTTTATAGGGTTATTTTCCTCCTCATGATGCTCCTGGCTATGATCAAGGTACTGCAAGTGTTGCCCGAGGAGTAAGTGTTGGTACAAGTGTCCATCCTGATCTTCCTAGGCATACATCACATTATCTAACCCCATCATCACATTGCCTATGGTAATGGTTTGAAAATTTGTAACCACATACCATGTAGGAATCTGTTAATGCACCCTCTGGCAACAAACACATACCAGAACATGTGTCAGGACATGTACTTGGGGATGCAGAGGCCACTAGTACTGGTGATGTTTTAGTAGCATTTCCTAGATCTTATATTACGGAATAGAGAACATTGCGGTCACACTTGTGGTGACGGATTTTGTTCCCATAAGATAGAAGAGGTCCCATGTACTTTAAAATGTTTAAATTATTATTATATATAATCCAATTGAAATTTACTTATTGATCGCTCTTTTTAGACTATTGATCCCATGGTCATTTTGCAGGAAATGATGTTTTTATAAACATCTAAGTGATATTACATTGGAGCTCTTCGGGCCCACCATACATACACGGTGGAATGCCCAAAATGAAGATTTAAAAGATGAGCTCATTAACCGTTTAGTTGTGTTGTTCGGTGATAAAACATTCAACCGAACCAAGGTCCTTAAGAAATTTGGTACCTAACTAAAGTATGTGGGGGACCAATATAGGTCACATTTAGAGAAGAACAAAAAGTACGAGCATCCCCCCATGATTCTGGATAGGGAGTGGAAGGACCTGGTGTCCAATGGAAAGGAGAAGGCTGAAAAGAAAAAAGGAAAGACACCATCAGGCCAAGGAAGGTATGTGATATAGAAGCATAACTCTACAAAAAAATCCCGATTAATCACAATTCTTAAAAAAAACTGCAGGCTAGACAATTTTTTCCCTGATTTTTTGAAAAAATCATTGAATTTTTGGTCAATAATTTTTTCCCATTTCAAACTTGAAAATCGCTAAAAAAACATGTTTAAAATCTGCAAAAAAACATGAATAAAATTGAGCTGATTTTTGCGCAAAAAAAACCATGAGACCATGGCTTGTTGCTTACTATTATGCTTTGATAGATTTTTTCCAAGCATCCATAGCTTGTTTGAAAGCACTTGTTTTAGGCTTTTAGCCATATCAACAAGGCAATGAAATGTTTGATAAAATGCTTTGGTAGACATGTATGAAAAATGCAGTAGCACAGACAATGCAGTGAACAGCTTGAAAAAAATGTCTCAAAGAAATGTATTCTCATGGTGATGGAATGCCATGACAAATTCCATGACAAGCGAATTGCTATGGATTGTCATGGCATTGCATCATAGTGAGATTGCATTTCTTTTAGGCATTTTTTCAAACAATTCACTGCCTTATCTATGTTATTGCTTACTATTATGCTTTGGTAGATTTTTTCCAAGCATCCATAGCTTGTTCGAAAGCACCTATTTGAGGTTTTTACTTTTAGCCATAGCATGAAGGCGTTGAATTGTTTGATAAAATGCTTTGGTAGACATGTATGAAAAATGTGGTAGCATAGAAAAGGTAGTGAACTATTTGAAAAAATGCTTCAAAAAATGTGGTCTCATGGTGATGGAATGCCATGACAAGCAAATTGCTATGGATTGTCATGGCATTCCATCTATGAACCACATTTCTTTGAGAATTTTGAAATAGTTCACTGTCTATCTTATTAACTACTATTATGCTTTGATATATTTTTTCCAAGCATCCATAGCTTGTTTGAAAGCACCTATTCTAGGCTTTTAGCCATAGCAGCAAGGCAGTGAACTGTTTGATAAAATGCTTTGGTAGACATGTATGAAAAATGTTGTAGCATAGACAACTGTCACCATCTGATATTTATGTAGTAGTATTTTTTGTGCAATGTAATCAGCGATATGAATATAACCAACAAATATCTATTTTCTATAATTCATGGATTGAACTCTGTATTTTATATGCTCTCAATGTCTATATGTTATGGAAATGCCATTAAATTTTTTTTTAAAAGTAGTATGTTATGTGTGATACTATCAACAATGTAATTATATACTGATTACTCTTTCTTTTTACATAATATAGCGTATTTCAAACTTTTCATAGGCTGCCCCACACATCGAAGGCAACAAAGGCAAGACTAGAAGAAACTACGGAAACCTAAACTTGGCTCTAGTGGTTATATGAAATTAGCCACACAAATTGCAACAAAGTATCAATAAATGAAATATTGTCAAATTAATAAATTGAAAACAATTTGGTTTTATCACACCATAGAAGCAAAATTCATGATCAGCTACTACAAAAATGTAGGGCTTTGAATTCCAGCAGAGAGTTCCCACTGGAAAGAGGACACGAAGATTTCCTTCCGACAAGGCTATGGAGCGATGGTGAACACCTAAGTCTTATTTGGGAAAACACAATTTCCATTGCATCCGACACGGGCGAAATAAACTCAATAAAGTTTATTTAAAATTGAATACTTGTGCAATCTATTCAATATTAATTTCCACCATAAAGTAATTACATGCCTATTTGTTTTAAACATTCAAGCAATGATAATATATACGCACATTGGAATGTAGCCTAGTGAGGGTGGAGCAGAACATGCAGATGAAGGTCATTGTGTGCATCTCGGTACTTTAGAGCATGTAGAGCGTGATCAACATGTTGAGCATGATAAAGGCTAGAAGAAGATTAGGAATATGATGTGGCCCCATCGGTAAGAGGACCACTCTAAAAGTTCTTTTAAACATATTTAATTGCAAATTGGTGTATTAATTAATGTAACCTTTCATGTTTCAACTTTAGAGCATGTAGGCGTGATCAACGTGTTGAGCATGATCAGCTAGAGAAGATCAGGAACATGATGTGGCCCCATCAGGTAAAGAGGACCACCTCATGTTCTCTTAAACATATTTAATTTCAATTGGTGTATTAATTAATGTAACCTTTCGTGTTTCAACTGCAGATCAGGATTTAGAGGGTGTTCAACATGTTGAGCATGAGTCTATAACAAAAGTTCAGGAACATGATGTGGACCCATCAGGTAAAGAGAGCCACTCCAATATTCTTTTAATTAATCAAATACTTGTAACAATAATAATAAAACATATCAGTTTAACATTTCTTTCTTATTGCAACAAATCCCCCCTTGAAGCAGCGTCCATGTCATGAGTAGACGACTACGCATACATTAAGATCACAAGTAGAGGGCATAACAACTAAAGGGGGGATAGATATTGATTTAGAAAATGATACTCCACTTTAGCTTTATGTAGCTTTCAAAAAGAAACAAAAAAAAAAGTGATTGTAATCATATCATGATAACCATATTTTTGATAATATGTAAAAATTGAAAGAATGAATATTATATGTTAATTAATGAATGTTATATGTTATTAATGGATGAATGAATGAATGTTATATGTTATTAATGGATGAATCAATGATTAATGTTATATGATTGGGTATGGGAATTGAGAGTGATGTGAGGGGGGGAGGGGCCAAATGAACTTCCACCGTTACGTGGTTGGCCTTGTTAAGTAGAGAATATTAAACTATACTCAAAAAAAAGAGAAGCTCAATAAGGTAATGCACTTTTCAATATAAGAAATGCATCATTTGAAGCATCAAACCAATATGCAGTCTGTATGTATGATCAGTCGTCAGTCTCCGCAATGGTACATTTCCACAAATAATTTTTTTTAAAAACAAAAATTTTGCTTCTTCATCACAATTTTGACAACAACCACTGACGAATCAACAGAAAGGCTTGACGAAGTTGCTATAGCTCTGACTTCAATTTTTTCATAACTCCCTACCCATTTCGTCGCCCTTCCGATTATATTTCGGCATTGCTAGCATGCTACTCACTACCCATTTTGTCGCACTTTCGACTAACTGTTGGTGTTATTTCGACACTACTCATTGCTAATTTTGTCGCAAAGTCGATGAACTTTTGGTGTTGTTTTGACGCTATTACTTGCCTATTTCATTGCACTTTCGATGAACTTTTGGTGTTCTTCCGACGCTACTCCTTGCTAATTTCTTTGCAAAGTCGATGAACTTTTGGTGTTGTTTCGACGCTACTACTTGCCTATTTCGTCACACTTTCGATGAACTTTGGTGTTCTTTCGACGCTACTACTTGAGTATTTCATTGCAATTTTGACGAACATCTTATGTTGTTTCCACACTTCTGCCTGCACATTTCGTCAAACTGACGATGAACTTCTGGTGTAATTCGTCGGTGGATAAACAAAGTTTTTGTCGATATCCCAATGAAATCCTAAGGTATTTTATGATGTCGTCGACCAATGATTCTTCGCCGTTATTTCAACGTTTAGTTTGTTGGCGGCCTTGCAACGAAAAAACAACGATGGAAAGATTTTCACCATTGCATCGCTATTCTGACAAAGATTTGTCAAATGACCGACAAATGCCCGTCGAAAAATGGTGTCAAATCCAGTAGTGTGTACACCTTGGTCTATGTCATATCATGGTGTTTGTTGTCCATTTGTGTCATTTTACCGCCCAATGATGATTAAGAGCAATAAATAGTAAAGTCCTATGGCAATGTTTTGAAGGATTTGGTCTAAGAACTAACATGCATTTTCTTTAGTCATGTCATCTTCTCTCGCTCATCTCATATAGGCATTGCATCCATATCATCATCCATATATTTTGCACTAACATTTCTTTGTCTCTCCATATTCTAGTCTTCTCATTAATTTCGAGAGCACACCCATGTTCTTGGAACCTGTCTGTCCTCTCGAGGGGGCATACCGCAACCCTCATCGTCATTCTTCCTCATCTTATTTTTGCATTGGGGCATATTTTTGACTTGTTTTCTTTATCACAACGTGACAAGCAACATTATGACAAAGAGGGGCAAAATGTAGACACCTAAAAATGACCTAGGCCTGCAAGCTTCATTTTTACCACTTTCGCCCTAGCATAATTATGACATTTAATTATGTCCTTGGTCCACATTCGACTATTAATTAAATAATTTATAATTGTTTAATTAATTCATGTCTTTGTATTCTTCATGATTATTAAATAAATAAATTTTATTTATTTATTAAATACGTCATTAATTGTCTAAGTCTTCCCTTAATTAAATAAATTTCTTAACTTATTTAATTGCCCTTTGTCATATATTTCTTCTGATTATTAAATAAATAATTTTTATTTATTTATTTAATATGTCACTAACTGTCATAATTAAATGAATTGATTAATTTAATTAATTAATTACTCTTATCTGCTAAATTAAATAATTATATCTTTAATTATTTAATTGTCAAAATTAATATTCCTCATTTTAAATAAATAAAATCATTATTATTTAAAATGTCATCACAATCTTAACTGTCAGTCCACTTTGGTAAATAATTGGAAAATCAATTATTTATTATCTCATAAAATCATTATTTTGAATTAATTCAATTCAAAATAGTAACTAATCTTCCAAAAATCAAGTAATCGAGCAGATTTTTGATTTTCCAAATCTAATCTTCAGTCCAACTCTTATCTTCTTGATTTTTCGAATCTCACAAATCAGGCAGTCTTTATCTTCTTGATTTTCAAAAATCCTTATTTTCTAATTAGTTTATCTTATTTATTCTCCACCGCCGATTTGATTATCTAAGATATTATCTTGACCGTTCAATTAATGAATTTTCCCTAACCCTAATTAGGGATTCTCAGATTTAATCTGGACCTTTCATTTTAGGTTTTGGTTAGAATGCAATCTCACCTGTCCATTCAAAATGGCATTTTCTATCAAATTCCATTTTCCTCTCATTTTTGGATTACACATTAGATAATATTTTAGACATTAGATGCATAGAGATTCTACAGACATTGCAGCAATTGTCATCTTACTTCTTTTAGTCTTGGCATATTTAGGCATAGAAATTTCAATTATATTGTCATAGGCATTTAGGCATTAGGCATTTAGACTTTGATCAAATCCTTCAAAGCTAGGTGTAGGACTTAGACATTTATTTGCAGATTGCTCACTTGACAAATCTGAGGGCAACATGTCAACCAACAAGCTAGAAGGTGTTACAAAAGTGAATCATGGAAGACTCGATGGTTTACAGGTATAATCGTTCTTTGTTTTAACTTCCATTGTGTTTTGTAATTGCTTTGGGTTTATTTTATATGCTTGATTGATCTAATCTAATCCAAAATTTACCCTCAGTTACAGTTCTATATACTGATCATCAGGCCTTGCAGTACATAAATAGTCAAGGAAAATTAAATCAGAGGCATATGAAATGGGTAGAGTTTTTGCAGAGTTGTACCTTTGTTTTGAAACATAGGAGTGGGAAGTCAAATAGGGTTGCAAATTCCTTAAGTAGGAGGCATACATTGATGACAAATATGCAGATTGAAGTGGTTGGGTTCAATGAACTCAAGACACTGTATGCAGAAGATCCTGATTTTGTAGAGGCTTGGAAAGCTTGCAAGGAACCTGTTACAGTGGATAGGACAAGGTGGTTGGATTTCATAATCGGGGACATGTTATTTAAGGGAAGTCAATTGTGTATCCCAGAAGGTTCCATGAGAGAGAACCTGATAAGGAGAAGCATAGTGGAGGAATGGCGGGACATTTTGGTGGGAATAAGACCATTTCCATTATCGATGAACATTATTATTATTGGCCTTAGTTGTCCACCGAGGATGTGAAGAAGTTTATTACAAAGTTGCAAGGTATGTTGTAGATAGTAAAGGGTGAGTGGAATATAGGCTTATGATCAGCCCTTACCTATACGAGGAGAGATTAGGTGGGAGGATAATAAGTATGGACTTCTTTCTTGGTTTTGCCAAAAGGACCTGTGAGAATGAATCAATCTTTATGAAATTGGTTGATAGGTTTCGAAGATGACACATTTCATTCCATGTTAGAAGACCATGATGTAGTCCACATTGCTAACTTGTTCTTCAAAGAGAGGTAGTAGGAGGCTACGCCGGCGCCAAAAGGAAATATTGTTTCAGATGGTGACACCAAATTGCCAGGTTACTTTGGAGGACCTTGTGGAAGAAAGGCTGAAAGGCGAGTTGAAGTTGATTGCGCACACCATCACAAATAGATGAAGTGACGAGAGGTTGTTAGGGAGTTTGGGTAACCTCTTGAAAATTTTTGGTAGAGATAAACACAAGGGATGGGACTTGATCTTACTTGACAGAATTTTCTTGCAACAATTACGTCGGCGAAGCTGGCAGTAGATCACCATTCAGTTGTGTATGGAGGTAGCGAGCAGCTCGGTGGGGAGAGATGGACCAAGAGAAAATAAGGTGTTGGTGAAGATTTTGCCAGGGTACACGTTAAGGAGGATATACATGAGAGGGTAGGAGAACATAACAAGATGAATATGCGTGCCAGGCTAAGGCAGATTTCAAAGGAGGTATAAGGAGTTTCAGTTAGTGATGAAGTGATGGTCCGCTTGAGAAGAAGGTTTCGGTGGGAACATATAACAAATTAGAGATGAAGAAGTTTGGTCCCTGTAAAATTTTTAATAGGCATGATTCAGGGAATGCATATGAGGTAGAGTTGTCGGATGGATTCAACATTTCCCCTGTGTTCAACATTTCAGATTTGACAGAGTATCATGAAGGTGGCCTAGAGGAAGTACCAATGATGGAACAATGTGGGATTCTAGCACCTACTTCAGAAAAGGAGGAGATTGAAGAAATCACGGATAATCATGTGGGAAGAATTGCAAGGCATTATGTGAAGAATATCTGGTGAAATGGAAAGGAAGGCCTGTTGAAGATTCATCCTAGTTGCCTAAGGTAGAGGTTGACTGTTTGGGTTTTCCTCCACCATCTGAGACATGATGGGGTCCCTTCTCAAATTACCCTGGGTGTCTGATGCAAGAGCATCTAGTGGTGTAAGGGCAATCTTGCATCACCCAAAAATAGTTAAATTTCAAGTTTCTCGGTTTTTAGATGTTTTTACATTTTTGGATACCCTTTTCATCATAATGAAATTCCCAATTTATGGTTTTTATTTTCTGTTCCTAGGTTGAAAGATATTGCAGATTTAGTTTCCTAGATTTTCACCTGAAAATCTTCTAAGTTAGATTTGAGGCACTTAGAGTTCCCGGAACGGCCCTAAAACTTGCCAAAATCAGCGTAGTGATTTCGAGCGCGTTATTGACTTTGAGACCTTTCCAATGGTTCAAACGGTTCATGAATCAAAGTCCTGGATCAAAAGTTATGGCCTTGGGAAGTTGGCGCACTTTCTAGAAGATACAATTGCAAATGCTCTTTTGAAATTTGAACTTCATGTTGTAATTTTCAATGCCAAACCACCTAAACTCAAATTTGAATGTTTTTTGGCTCGAAACTAATGAGGAGCTCTATTTATGGGCGGGTTTCTAATTTTTGGGTAACTTTTTGGGGACAAGCTCGCATATTGTGAAAGGGTTATTTTGTAGCTTTCTGTAACTTGCATGTGTTGTAGAACTTGGGGATTAAGATTCTCTGCATGTAAGAAGCTCCATTTTCTAAATAATAAAATTATTCTCTTGTTTGTGGGTTATTTTCTGTGTCTTGGGCTGTGCCCTCATCAAGTCCCCTCAAAGTATGTTTATTTTAGAAAATGAAGTTAGAGTACTGTTATGGGTTTTTCAGTTATTCATGAATGATGGTAAGGATTCCTTGATGCACTATCACTGGAAGTTGAAAATTGGATTTGTTCTTTCTTATCCTAGTGTCATTTTCTATCAATTGTGAGTTATTAGACAGTCCTGTGGAAACCCTCAATGTCATTTTTTCCTCCATTAGGAGTTGGAGTTAATTGGACATTAGGCTTTCAGAGGCAAGAGTAAGCTTGTTGTATATTGAGTTTATTATTTAATTTGGTATTTGAAAAAAGTTGATCGTAATTGTGGTTTTAGGTTTATGCACGGGTTGTACATATTTTCCTGTGTATCTATGCATGTGGCTATTGACAATATGGGTTATGCCTCGCGTATGCTTCATTGAGATTTAGTACTTCTCTCTGTTGGTGCACCCTTTTATGATTTGTTGATTTTACAAGTCTTTGGAAGTTGTCTATTGATATTATGTTTTGTGATCTATTGATGTTATGATTTTGGAATCTATAGATGTTGTGTTGTCTATGTATTCCTATGTCACTCTTGTTTGGAGTTGAGTCTTTTCATTTCTGTTGGACCTTCTTAGTCGAGGATTCTTCCTTGTCATCTCCTAACACGGGGGGTGAGTTTTTTTTTAAACCCATGTGGTCAGGTGGAACGTGCTACGCACCTCGTTGGGTTCCCCATCAACATTCGTATAGTGTAGTGCCTTCCAGATAGAGCCTGATCCAGAGATTCTTTTGTAGCCATATGTTTATGTTGTACTTCAGTTATGCTATTGTATGGATGTATTACTCCCACATATGTTGGGAAGTTTATGATGTAAGCTCATGAATATGATTCATGTATTGTGCTGGAAGCATATGTAAAGTACAAATGTATCCTTGAAATCATGTGATAAAAGATAGTGGTTGTCATCTTATCTGCATGTTGTATTTATATGTGTATGGTTAGTAAATAGAGTTGATCTTGTTCATAATGGTCTATCTCTTGTGTATGCTTCAATGTTATAGTTTGATGGATGAGTGGATTTAACTATTGCATTTTGGAATTTCGTTTATCTTTTTGTTATGGGGTAGAGTTCATAATGTTACCTCATGCACCCCAAAGGAATTAGGTGATTGAACTTGTATCATGTAATGTAATAATGTGTAATAGTACTTTATATGTTTACTTTATAAATAGAAAAAAATTGTGCCATAGTTGTTGTTCTTTGGGGTTTGCGCGACGGGGCATTACAACTTGGTATCAAAGCCAAGGTTACACCACTTGGATCTTTGGTTAATGTTTCTACCATGTTCTATTGTGGTGAGTCCGTGTGTGAGAACAGATATGGTTCTACCCCCTTGTGTCATCTAGGTGTAGATGAGCATGTTGAGTCTTAGCTTGTTGAGGGTGATAGCCATGTTGTTTAGCATTGTCGTGTGTGTCCCTTAGCTTCAAGTTTGTGTGAGGTCACTTGGTGACCTTGGAGTTAGTTATAATGTCTTATCTTCATCTATCTTCTCTTTGAGTGTATGTTGTTGACTTGCTACTATGTGTATGCCTTTCCCTTATTCTACCTCTTTTGATGTATGTGGGTGTTGATTGTATTCTATGTGATTTTAAGGCTATGTGTTGAAAATCCATTATGAGTAATGAAGGTTAGAAGTAGAAATGAATAAAATAATGACTTTAGTGTTATCTTAGATTGAGATTGCATGTATTTTTATTGAATTATACTATATAAGTATAAAAGGAATGTAGTATAGTGTAATCATACTGTCAAGTAGTGTTTCGTTAAAAGAATTATGATGGTTCATTTACGACTAGTGTGAGTGACTTAATCAAGTAGCATGTATGAATTATTGTTTAGGGTGAATCTTGAAAACTAATTAAACAAACTTTATTTAGTGTGTGCCTTGCAAAGAAATCACTTCTTTTATCTCCTTGTATTCTTGGATGCATAAGTGTAAAGGGAATGCTCTAGGAGTGCATTTGTTATTGAATGCTTATTTATGCTAGATAATTTTAAGTTTTATGAAATGACTATTGTGCATGATAAGTTTTGGAATAAATCTAAGTTTTCAAAACTATTTTCATAAGTATAAATTCATAGGTGATGTTGATGAAATATTATTTGCATCAGTATATAGGGAAAAAATCTTATTGCATTGAAGTTTGTAGAGTGTTAGAAGTGTGGTAAGAATGTTGCATTGTATGAGTGTGATTAGGTGTATGGGTTAAGACAATCTCTTATGTATTTTCTTGAAGTAGAAATTTAAATATTTTTATTTTATAAAAGTATTGTATCTGGGATGGTGTGTAAAGACCTTGTTTGATCAAATAAATGTTTTACTTTAGGAGAAAATGTGACGATGTATGTTCACTTAATAAAATCTTGAATTAATGCAAAATTGATGTGTTGTGGTGTGTGATTGATTAATGATTCTTCTTAATTGTTATTGAACCTATTGTATGTAGATAAATGGTAATGTGTTGTGTTGAAAGAAAATGCATTTTTCCAGGTATATGATGTGTGACTATGTTAAGTGTACTCTCCCCTATGAATGGAAATCTTATAACTTGGGTACAATGTTGTTTCAAGAGATGGAAAATGAAAGTTTCTCTTGTGACTGTAGTATTATGAATGATGGAAGTAAATATGAATTCTATAATTGAGAGGCTTTGATGTTTATTTCTTGTAAAGTGTATGATGTAGTAAATAGTGTTAAAATAATTTTCGTGAACTGAGAGGATTATGATGCTTTGGGATTAGTGTTGTCATTATGTGATGAAAAAGAGGATAATGTTGATATTTAAGGAATTGTTAAACTCGTGCTTGCTTTGTGTTCCATGTGATGGTGATACTACGTACCCATCCATGGGGAAACTATTATTTTCCTTGGTGTGGAAAGATCCATACCATTCATGTGTTGCATGTGTGTTACCGATTGGTGGCCAACCCACGTGTGGTTGATAATTTTGTCACAAGAGTAGCCAAAAGTTAGTATTCTTTTTTATACTTTTCTTTTGGTTCTCTAAGTCTCCCAATCTGTGGAGGGATAGTAGATGCCATGTCACTCCATGAGGTGGGGTGTACGACATATGAATAATGGTGGCACGTAGCGACCTTAGCTCTACTGATCCCCACGAAGCATACCCACTACTTTCCCTCATGATGGGTCAAGCTACTTGATCCATATGTGTTAGCCTAAACACCACAGTTTTGAGTACAACAGTATTGGTTTGTTGGTGTATGCCTAGCCATCTGTAGGGACGCTGAGTTGGCATTAGGGAGTCAACCTCGTCTGTATGAGAGGTGAAACTCGGGTAGCCCCATATTGATATACTCTTATATACATTATATAGACCGTATCTACGTGTGTTCCGACATGATGCAACAGATACGATGCCACACCCCATTGATGTTCTGACATAGTGTTGGTGATGATTCTGTGTTGCTGATGGTAGTGAGCTGGGCTCAAGGACATGATGCCACGTGCATAGACATGTGAAGGTGCACTATGAGAATGTGTTATGATAGCCTACTTGTGTGATGAGTGTAATGGGGCCTCACACACTTTTAGAGGGATACTCATGTTTTCTTTCAATAGTGTTGGGTCGGTTAGCATATGGGTAGGTCCTAGCCATGTATACCTTTGGTGATGGTGAGTACCTATGTGTGCCTTCTCCACGAGGTATCGCTATGCGGGGTGTGTCTAGTGCATGCCTACTTCCGTGGAGCCACATACACACTTCCATGCAACATATGACTAGTATGTGCCTTCTCTGACTGGTGTATGACCATGCCACACTAAGATACAATGTGGGATGGAGGCCAAGGTGCACATCCCATGCTGGCAGCCAAGGAGTGTGTGGGCCACTTGGTTAGTCCATGTTGCGTGATGACGTGAGGTAGGGTGTAGTCGAGGAGCACACTCAAAGCCATGTGGATGGCATGCTCATTCTGCACCACATGAGGGCTACTACTATAGCCTAACGATGTTCCCTCCCTCATTTGGTGGCTAGTATCTAGTCACATAGTTTTGTACAATGCAATTTCAAGGATTGTGAACTTTCTTTATAATTATTGATGATTTTCTAGTGATAGTGAAGGCCGACACTTTAGTTATAGTTGATTGTGATGGTTTAGCCACACATTGTGATCTTAGTTGCTCATAGCCCTTGAGGTTACATTTGATTTAGTGTTGAAAATTGTGTGCATTTCTTGATTTATTGCTAAATTTGAAATCTTTATTTGAAATTTATTTATGACTTTGGTGGCTAAATTAGTTTATCCTTATTGTTTTTTATGTCAGCCATGTGCCATATTGTGATTCCTCTCCAAGGACATATGAGGAAGACTTGGTGAGTGTATACGAGGAAGTAGACACAGGGAATCTTGAGGATGGGGGTATGTGAGGCTGTTACATAGCTAGGACCCACTACCCACCTATGTGTGATGACCATCTCTTGGAGGTTAACCACCTTATACAACAAGAGATGGGTCATTGTGGTATTTTTTGGATGGTCTCACCATGTGTGTGTGGCCTAACACCATCAAGCCATTGAGTGTGAGGTATGGATTATGTGAGATGGTTATTAGCTCTTGGCTCATGGTTTTTGTTTCATGAATTAGTATGCTACTTTCTGGTGTCCGAATGGACCCTTGTGTAGCTTTGTGTTGTGTATTTCCCAATGATGTGATTGCGTATGTATGTGTTAGAATAATATTTCTTATATTTTGTGCCTATTGATGTAAAAGAGGGATAACTATGCTGTCTTAAATGTGAGTGTATTGTGATTCAGTAGTAGTAAATAAATTGGATATTATTGAACATCATAAATTGTGACTTGAAATATGTTACTAAAACATGATATGGTGTGTATTTTTGAAATTCAAGTAATCATTAGATGTGTTTTCTTGTATGGGATTTTGAAGATGTTTGTTTTGTGAATGGAAAATTGAGTTAATTAGAGTACTTGCTATGTTATTAGCGTTAAAACCAAGTATTTTACTGTAAGAGATGTAAGGATTTGTAACTAGAAGTGGTTAAGAAGACATTGCTTTCACATGTGTAGTTGGATAGTGATTCTAATTGTAATGATTCAGAAAGAGGATGTACATCAATGATAGATTAGAGAAATTTTTGGGACTAATGTTTTTTTGTTTCCATTTTGAGCCTTGTGACTTCCAGGAGTAAGTCAAGTCTTAGGGGGGAGGATGTAGTGCCCCTCCATTCTCACTTGGGATGTGTAGGTAGTCTAGCTAAGGAATATGAAGACTAGGATTTCAGAGTTGGTATTTTTCTAGGGGTTTTGAACAAAAAACTCTCTTTGCAAACTTTTGCTCTCTCTTTTCCTTTTTTCTATAATTTTTTTTTTACAGAAATTAGCTTCAATAAAAGTTTGGTAAATATTGTTATGGAAGAAGGAGATATTGGTGAAGGGGTATTTTGAAGGGTGAAAAGGAGATTGTTGTGCTTGTCATTCTAATTTTAGAATGTAGGACTTCAGGTTCATTATTCACCATTCTTTTATGGCTACTTGAAATTATTTATTTATCTCTATACTTGAAATGGAATCCATAGTTATAATAGTGTATGCTTTCTTGAGAAATGGATGTTGTAATATTCAAGGGTTTTAAAAACTTCAATGGAATGTATTATTTCTATCACCATGGCTGAGTTTAAATCTTTATCTTCAATCCCTGGAAATGAGTCTATGATCTCTTTTTTTGCATTTAAAACAAGCTAAGTGAGGAAGAGAATCTTTGGTTTGGTCTTTTCTCTTCTTTGTCCATTCTTTAGTCATAGTTTTCCTTTCCAATATTCTTATTGATAATGAAACCAATTTAATTCTCCTAAACAAATTTACTTGTTATGCTTTCGGTGTTGGAGAAAACTATTCGTATGCTTTATTTCTTTTGGAGGAAATTACATTTCTTATAGAGAAAATTATATTTCTTTTGGTGAATATAATATGTATTTTTGTTCTGAGGAGACGGGATGAGGGAGGGATGGCTTGGTCACGCCCTTCCCCTCATAGTTCCCATGATCCCCCTTACATTGTTGTTGACTGTGTAGCAGTCCATGTGACTACTATGCACAACAGTCACATGGTTGTTGTACACAGTTCATAGAGGCCATGACCTCCTTTAGGGAGGTTGTAGTAGTTTTGAACTTTAAATTTAAATTTATTATATATATATATATATGTATGTATGTATGTATATGTATATGTATGCTGGTCTTTGGCATGGCTGTATTTTATTTAGAATTTCCAAAATTGAAAAAAAATAAAATAAAAAAATTATCAACTATTATTTTTAAATGTCTATAATTTTAGAAATATATACATCAATATATATGCATATATATATTTAAATACATAAACATGTATTTATATGTATATATATGGATAGGTGTATATATTGTATTGTTATGTGAAAATACATTTTATTTAGATGACTTGAACGTAATACAAATTGGATAAATTTAGAAATGATCGCATGTATTATTGTTAAGAGGGACTGTGTTTGGAAGTTTATTGCATGCTAAGTAATCATAGTTTTATTATTAGTCCCCTAAAAGTATGTTTATTTTAGAAAATGGAGTTAGAGTACTGTTATGGTTTTTTCAATTATTTGTGAATGATGGTAAGGATTCCTTGATGCACTATCATTGGAAGTTGAAGTTGAAAATGGGATTTGTGCTTTCTTGTCCTAGTGTCGTTTTCTATCGATTGTGAGTATTAGACAGTCCTGTAAAAACCCTCAATGTTAGTTTGTCCTCCATTAGGAGTTGGAGTTAATTGGAGATTAGGCTTCTAGATGTGAGAGTAAGCTTGTTGTATATTGAGTTTATTATTTAATTTGGTATTTGAAAAAAGTTGATCGTAATTGTGGTTTTGGGTTTATGCATGGGTTGTACCTATTTTCCTGTGTATCTATGCATGTGGCTATCGATGAGATGGGTTATGCCTCATGTATGCTTCATTGATATTTAGTACTTCTCTATGTTGGTACACCCTTTTATGATTTTTTGATTTCACAAGTCTCTAGAAGTGGTCTATTGATGTTATGTTTTGTGATCTATTGATGTTATGATTTTGGAATCTATAGATGTTGTGTTGTCTATGTATTCCCATGTCACTCTTGTTTGGAGTTGATTCTATACGTTTTTGTTGGACCTCCTTGGTCGAGGATTCTTCCTTGTCATCTCCTAGCGTGGGGGGTGGGTTTTTTTTCAAAACCCATGTGGTCGGGTGGAACATGCTACACACCCTGTTGGGTTCCCCATTAGCATTCATGTAGTGCAATGCCTTCCAGATAGAGCCTGATCCAAAGATTCTTTTGTAGCCATATGTTTATATTGTACTTCAGTTATGCTCTTGTATGGATGTATTACTCCCACATATGTTGGGAATTTTATGATGTAAACTCATGAATATGATTCATGTATTATGTTGGAAGCAGATGTAAAGTATAAATGTATCCTTGAAATCATGTGATAAAAGATAGTGGTTGTTCTCTTATCTGCATGTTGTATTTATATGTGTATGGTTAGTAAATAGAGTTGATCTTGTTCATAATGGTCTATCTCTTGTGTATACTTCAATGTTATAGTTTGATGGATGAGTGGATTTAACTATTGCATTTTGGAATTTCATTTATCTTTTTGTTATGGGTTAGAATTTGTAATGTTACCTCGTGCACCCCAAAGGATTTAGGTGTTTGAACTTGTATCATGTAATGTAATAATGTGTAATAGTACTTTATATGTTTACCTTATTAAAAAAATAAAATTGTACCATAGTTGTTGTTCTTTGGGGTTTGTGCAGCGGGGCATTACAGACTCTATGGACATGTGTTGGGAATGTTGGTGAGTCCACATGAGGTGAGATAAAAAGTGATATGTATCTATAAATGAGCTTAAGACTAGTGTGAATAGGAACCTCCTAGATAGGATTACAGCTTAATAGCTATTTTTACACTAACATACACCTTTATTATAACCATATCTAGCATCATTAAAGAATTGAATGCATAGATCACCAACATGAGGTGAAATAAAATTTTCAACATGATTGTATCATTAACATTCATTTGTTGAGAAGAGAGCATAATTCACAACATCATGCAATAAAGACTCATGTCAAAGATCATCATTAAATAAATGAACATCATGGGGATTCTCATTACATAATCCAAAAAGGAAGAAGTAGACAACATCATTATTATTTGGAGTAGCACTATGTTGCATGAATTACAAGCCATAGATGTGTCACTATAATTTAGGGCTAAAGCATTGAATACAAAATAGTATGATATAGAAATATAAAATTTATTATCATCACATATAAAAATATTGTTAACATCAATAGTTTCATCAAGAATTTACACGAGTCATTAGTTACATCATAAGAATAAAGAAGAACATGATCATCTAGATACATCACTAGTAGTAGGAGTAGAAACATCATAAAGCATATACTGATAGCATAGTCAAATCATCTAGATAGGTGTTCCAAAATCAACAAGAACAACACTAGGATATTGAAAGAAATATGTAGAAATTGAGATAAATAGAAGAAAATCCATTTATATAAGACAAGGAAAATCATGAGGGGTAGAAATAATATTCTCTCTAGCTATAACAACATCACTTGAAGAAAAATCAGTAGACTACTCATAAAACATATCTTAAAAGGTAGATAAGTCTAGAGGTATAAAAATTTGGCTATCATGATATATAGGAAGAAGAGACATGATCTCATCACTATGGACTAAAGAATTGCATTGAAATTTAAAACATCAAAGTGTGT
>VDFB02327102.1:0-10862 GCA_007258455.2 Sequoia sempervirens
CATAATTACATATATAATGAGTATATGTATGTACATACATAAGAACATAATAATACAATTGCATGACATCCATATCTTCGAAATGAGAACCATTGAAACCATTTTCATATTTCAGAATAACAAACAAATATAAAAAAAAATTTGCAGTGTGAATGTTTGTGCAATGATGAACACACAAATAGAAGTGCATGGCAAAAAACCCTATAAAGGACAACCAGTCAAACCCTATCCATATTTCATAGTAAGAATGGAGTAGAGAAAGATAATTGTAGAGTGAATTATTGTGCAACACTTAGTCTCTATTTATATGCAAGTGATATACATTGATATACATTGAAAGGAGTCTTAAGTTAATAGGAATGAGCACTTCTATTGTAATAGGATGAACAAAGATATACATACATATAAGTCTTATCTGTTCAAGATATACATGACGTGGATCAAATCATCCATTGTATATCATATATATTTTGAATAGACTAGGCTTCATTCAATGTTTATCTCTATTTGTAGATGTACCTTTGTGGCACATCTAGACCTTTTTTGTGCACACGTGGACTTTGTAGGCCTCTCTAGCAATTTGGTAGGAAGACAACAAAAAATAGGTGGTAAATATGAATTGTTAAGGATTGTGGAAGAGTCATTCCTTGCACGAGGTACTAGGAGAAGGGTTGATTACTTAGGAAGGAAATTATTGTGCAAGGAAGAATAAAATAATAGAATTGCAAGGCAAAAAATCTTTAAAATGAAATGTAGTGAAACCATTTTCATATTTGGGAATAACAAACAAATATTAAAGGAAAATTGCATAGTTAAAGTATGTGCAATGAGGAACACACGAATACAAGTGCATGGCAGAAAACCCTCTAATTGTGAACCACTAAAACCCTTTCCATATTTGGTAGTAACAATCAAATATAATAAGCATTTTGCAGAGTGAACTATTGTGCAAGGAAGAACAAAATAATAGAATTTCAAGGCATAATATCTTTGAAATGAAAAGCAGTGAAACCATTTTCATAGTTGGGGATAACAAACAAATATTAAAGGAAAATTGCATAGTTAAATTTTGTGCAATGACAAACACACGAATACAAGTGCATGGCAAAAAGCTCTATAATTGTGAACCACCAAAGCCATTTCAGAATTAAAACAAGTAACCATTTTCATATTTTGGAATAACAATGTAATAATGAAAAACTAGT
This sequence comes from Sequoia sempervirens, assembly GCA_007258455.2. Classification (NCBI taxonomy): domain Eukaryota; kingdom Viridiplantae; phylum Streptophyta; class Pinopsida; order Cupressales; family Cupressaceae; genus Sequoia; species Sequoia sempervirens. The sequence goes on from VDFB02327102.1 coordinate 1,206, forward strand.
TAAACCCGTAACCATTTTCATATTTCCATATTAAACTAGTAACTAGTAACCATTTTCAATGTAATAATGAAAACCCAGCTAAACTGGTAACCATTTTCATATTTTGGAATAACAATGTAATAATGAAAAACCAGTTAAACCCATTCCATATTTCCATATTAAACCAATTAAGCCTAGTTTAGAATAGAAGTGCATGGCAAAAACTAGTGAAACCCTTTACATATTTTGTCGAAAGAATCTAATAATAATGAAAAACCAACTAAAACGTCATCCAATGAAGAACACAAGATTATGAGTGCATGGAAAAGCATATACAAAATGAAAACTAGTGAAACCCTCCCCACATTTACTACTATTAATATTTTTCAAAGATAAATTTGCACAATGAAAGTTTGTACAAAAAATATCGAAGCGATATAAGTGCGCGTAATAAGAAATACCGTCGAATAAGAAATACTGCGGTATATGGTAACCTCATGAAAGAAAGGTAGTTGTTGAGTCGTAGAACAAAGAATGTGAGAAATAGTGGTAGAACCAAGCGATGGTCGTAACAAAGCGAACACTCAAAACCAGCACAAAACAAAAGGTATGAGAATGAGCGGGATATGCGAGAATGTGGAGCATTGAATGAACCTTAATCTCTGATTTACACGCTTGTCAGTCAGATTAAATGTGGAGGGATGCGTAAGACAAGTTGCTCAGTGGAGGTAATGAGGAGGTAGCGAAGAGTTAATGCTCTAAACTGGTCGTTTAGGGTGGCAAGGCTATCGAAAGCCACACGTCTGTCTGATCCATAGCACATAGATTTGTGCGCTGACTAAGGTGGTGGATGGGCTCCACTTTTGGATGGAGAGCAAAATAGGCCTGTTTTGAACACCGTGAATGAATCAATGCGTGACAGGGGGTATGGTGCTCAAATTTTTTCTTTAAAAAAAAAAAATTGACGGATGCACAATACGACAGGTGATGGTGAGCAAATTTGAAAAAATTATTCCACATGGACCTCCAAAATTAGGGTGCCCTACTTTGGGCCCCTCTCTCCTATGGCTACTTTGGGCCCTCTCTCCTATGGCGATACATTAGAAAGAAATTCATTTTATAGGAAGAACAGCGGGTGAATGGATTTGGTTTGTTCTTTGGCATTATAGGCACATAGACTTAGAAAATACTTATTAGCTTTGTCGACTACTTGATTTGAGCACCACATAGCTCTTATAACCTAGATTTTATGCTTAAGTTGAATGATATATCTAGGCCTTCAAGAACATCAATCTCCCGATATTTGCTCATATGAGTATCTTAGCAAGGATAAGGATTGACAGCCTTTTAAAGTCAAAACCCTATTTTAAATTAAATAATATTTATATAATCCTCAATTAAATAATTAATCGAAAACTGTATGAAATCAATGAGACACCTAAACAAAAAGCTCAGACGAGGTGGGCCTCAGTTTGGTCTTTTATTTAGATTGAATTCTCAAGGATCTGAACCGGGGACAAAAGAGGGAAAAAAAAATAATGGCAAACCAAGCTAGTAGATTGGGTTTAAGGTTAGTGCTGCTGGTATTGATTTGCGTTGTAGCATTTTATGTTGGGAGACCTCTCTACTGGAAGCTCTCAGCCACTTTACAGGAGGTCAGGGAGAAGAACTATGATGCCAAGGCCGTGAAGGATGGTAGGATTTTCTAATCTCATATTTTAGCATCTATCTGCTTCTTCTTGCTTATTTCTTTTTTCGCTGTGCTGAAGTTTTTTCAGATCTTGAAGCTTTTTGTTTTTAAATTTTATTTGAGATCTGGGTATTTGATAAGACTACCCGTTTGTCGATTATTATAAGATTGTGTCAGTGGTGGTCTAGCCATTCCTGAGGGTAATTGACTCCATGGCCGCTGTGAGTTGAAGTCATGACCTTGATTGCCAAAATTCACTGACACCCATCAGAAGAAATTTCTTTTAATTGCATAGAGCTTGGTATCTCTTAGGTTGAATAATTCTGTGGGTGGGATTTTATGAAACTATTTTTTTTGCCCGGTGAGTTGAACTGGTGACCTTGATTGTTAAAATCACAGCCACCGATCAGAAGATATTTCTTGGAACTGCAATCAGTATAGAGCCTGGTAAAATTTGGGTCACCTTTATGGTTGTGTGCAGTAAGTGTGAATCATATTTTTAAGATTTATAAGCATGTTTCACACTAAATCACGTTCTCAAGATTTGAGTTATGGGTGATTTTGTTGTCGCTAGGATGTGATCCTAGTTCATGCTCTTATAAGTGTCCCTATCACATTAACATCGCAATCATTATCCAAAACAAGGAAGTTATGGACATAGTCTGTAGTTTCCTTGCCAATTAGTTGATCACTTAGTTACCTGTTAAACTTTAGACACCAAGGAACTTGGCTGAGGAATAAGAAGCTCTACCAATCTCCAAGTTCCAGCAGCTTCATTTCTTGGTGACTATGTGTGAACATGTTATTAAACTCAACCAACCTTTAGAAATGAATATCAAAATTAGTTAATAAGTTGTGTGATGCTGTTACGTAGTTAGATCCGCTGTAGATCTTGTTGACTGGCAAAATTTGTTTTTTTATAATCTGAAATTGCAAAATACCAACATATGAAGTTGAAATTTTGTATTAAAGCCTATTTTATTATTAATAAATCTTGGTTATTCCTTCATTTTGGTATCATGAGAACCTCTACCAATGTCCAAGTACCAAAACCTTATCTCTTGGTGAATATATGTAAATATGATAATAAGTCCAACCAGCTGTTAGAAACTGAATGTTAAACTTTGGTAATAAGTTGTGTGATGCTGTTGTTTATTTAGATTTGATAAACTTGTTAAATAGTTAAATTTGTTACACGTTGGATTTCTTGTTCCATCATTTTGGTATAAAAGCAGGTGCAAAAAATCTGTCTCAGTTTGCAGCGCATGCATGTGTGCTTGTCTTTGATTTATGGCCATGTAATTCAAATCCCATGGTTATGCTGGATGTGTCCATTGTTTTACCAGTGGGTACCAGTATTTGCAGCTGTTTTATATGCTTGTTGACAAACCTTGCTCCGATTCCATGTTCACCAGGCTTTGCAGTTGCTCCGTATGCTTGTTAACTAACCTTGCTTTGATTCCATGTTATTTTCAGTGGAACAGCGATTCTGGACATGTCCATTGATTTCCCACTGAGCACTAGGCTTTGCAGCTGCTTTATACACTTGTTGACTAACCTTGCTATGATAGCATGTTATTTTCCATGGACCAATGATTCTGGACATATCCACTGATTTCCCACTGGGAACCAAGCTTTGCAGCTGCTTTTTGCACTTGTTGACTAAGGTTGTTCTGATACCATGTTATTTTCCATGGACCAGCTAAGACTCAAACCCAGGACCTCCCATGTATATGTCAGGGTCCTCTACCACTGAGCTACCAGTCCTCTGTGACTGGAGCTTTTTGGTAAGTTTAGGTGTAGTTCATTTCTCCGATATCAACTTTCCCATGGATGTGGCATGTGGAAAAATAAAAGGAGTGTGGCCAGTAGTATTCTCACAATCCTAGGAAAATATTTTCATATAAAAATAGCAGAAGGGATGGGGACAAAGAACAGGGATGTAGACATCTCCCCATAGAACATAGATGCAATATAAGAGAACATAGATGCAATATAAGCGTAGTCTTATGGTTTATCGAGAACTTCCAAACCCTATTTCAAAGTAGTGGTGCAGATCTTTGAATCCCATGTCTCCTGGTGATTCGCGACTATGTACAAAACAAAGATTCTTAGATTTACCCAGTGAAATATGAAATTTGAATAACCAAAAAAATTCTAGGTTTGTCAAATTCTTTTCCTGATCCAGAACTGATTGATGAAACTCAGTTTGTCACATCAGATTGTCAACTTTTTCATGTGGATATCTTGGGACAGAACTGTTCAAGGCCTTATTCTACTGGGTCTAACCTGTTTGATATCAGAAACAGTTAACATGCATTTATTTGAACATCTGATCATACGAAGAAAGTTGGATCATATCACAGGTTTAATTAATTAATTTTTTGTTGAGCTCCTAAATCCTAGGAGTACTGATTTTTCAGATGATATCTTTTGAAAAGAGCTGTTGCTGGCTTATTCGTATTTTCAGCATATGTTGTTGTGGTGAGGGTATTTTAAAAGTAGTTGTTTGTTGATGACATCATTTACTACTATTTGGTTTTGAATTTTTGTGTGATTGAAGTTTGGTGTTTTAGGAGTGGCCATTTACTGGTCTCACATTACAGATTGTATCATCCGGATCTCATTTTTCTGATGTTTCTAGTGTTAGTACTGGTTTGTTACATACTCTGTTCTCATTTTGTTTCAACAGGCTTCACACAGCTGATGCATTCAGCTCAGAAATCAGTGGGATGGTTCAATGATGAGTCAGATGCAGGAGTGAATGAGAAATCAACCAAGAAACTAGCTAAGAAGGTGGACAAAACCAAAAAGGCAAATTCTCGGAGACTTGCTTATTTATAGGTAAAAATCAGGGAATCTTACTTAGGGCAAGAGGCTTCGAGAGTTCTATAAGTGCTAAATGGGAGAGGGGTGCTGTTGCTTTTTGAATAATGGTGGGGTAAATAGTTTCTATTCAATGGCTTCTCTTAAAACTGTTGATTTTGTAAACAAGGATAAACTATATGATAAAATCATAAATGTAAAGCTCTAATAGTGTATGTTTTATGAATGCATAAAGCTTATATTTCAGATCTTGTACTTGAAATTTTTTTTAGCATTGCCTTTACAAAATGCACTGTAGTTGAACATGTTATGGGCTTCAACAAACAATTTTAATTAATTTAGAGATTTACCATTAGTATCATAAGCAATCCAATCACATGATTTTGTGGATAGATTTTTGAAGGGCGTTAAGCTTTCTTTCAGCAAAAGCAGCAAAATAGTTGTGGGAAATATAGCTGCTGCTGATTATTTCCACTGGCCAAAGCGTTATCTATTTTTGGAGTGATAGCAGAGATTTAAATGGATCATACTATACTGGCACATTGTACACTATGGAATGTCTGAGGTTTACTCCAAAAAACATAAGAATAAATTTCACATTATGTATGGTGTACGGATGGGCCAGGATAGTTGATTACTATTTTAATCACTACTCTGTTTGCCACAGGTGTCCAATTTGAGCCAACACTCATTTGCCTTTTACCTTTCTTGTATCTGGTTCCACAATGCCCTGGGTTTGTAGCATCACATTCATTCTGGATGCAACTGTTGTTGTAGTGCATGCAAGGGGTGGCAAACTGTGGTGTGAGCTCAGGGATCTCCTCTAGTGTCTCGGATTAAAACCTAGATTGATGTAATAAGTGTATGCAAGTGTTGATTCCTGAGCATCACCTGTTAAAAAAGTATTCTATCTTAACAGAAAATTTTAGACTGGCATTGCAATGGGACATGTTGTTTGGGAATTTGCAACAACTCTTTAAGCATATTATTTTGATTGCCAAACACTCTGTTTACCAGATTTTTGTTTCCCAATTTCATAATCAAATTAAAGACAAAACTTGCATTTATGAGATCAAAACCTTCATTGATAATAGGAGGAAATGTCTTTCCTTTTTCTGTTTCTTATAAACAGATCATAACTTGAATGTTGAACATGTCTATGTTCTGAACATCACCAATTTATCTTGATAATGTTACAAGTTGCCATAATTCTTGAAAATCAGATAAAATCCTTCTTGAAGGGATTACTATAGGCCTAAATATTTGATACTTCAACTGGAAAGGAAAAGATAAGTATCAAGGTCATGGAAAGTAGCACTATAGCTCTACCATTTTTCAGTAAAATTAATTAGCAGCAATGGGCTGGCAAACTCAAATATCATTTATATCATGTTTTATAATACAGATTTGGATAATAATAGAATGAAATAGTAACTACTACATCCTATGACATATTTCTGTATTTATGAGTGTTTGGTGAAATGTCGAAGTCATTCAAAATATTTGTCACACAACTCAAAAGCCTACCTCAGAAAGTAGTAAAAACCAGAGGTAGCTGTCACTGTGATTTTGTATCTTCTGATTAACAGCCAAATTAGTTGTGATTATGATTTATTGCCCTCCTATGACCTTGATATGTTAAATATTAAAGCATTGTAACTGCGACCTTTGGAAAAATTTGCATGCACCAAAAATTCGGCAAAAGCAAAATATTAATCCTTGTTTAGTTCAGGCACAGGTAATAAATTTGGCACAAAAATTTATATAGACATAGATTTCTTTGATAGTTAAACTTGCTGAAATGCTCATATTTTGTTGGTTGCCCGTTAGAGGAGTGCTAATGCGTTATGCAACAAGAAGGCTTTTTAACAATTCATAAGAGGAGATAGTATTGGTATCATTAGGCCTTGTATTGAAACAAATTTCTATGGACACCTTCAATGTAGTAGCAGAGTTGTTTTATTTCCAATGCTTGGACAAACATCTATCACTTTACTTTGTCACACCTATTGCAGACAAGAAATTGCTCACCATCTTTTATTTTATTTCATATTCTTTTTCTCTTGCATATAACCTCCTGTTATATGTGACAATTATCCCCTTAATCCTCCATGACTCTCTGTCTCGTCTGTTATTGTATTTTGATTTTCCCAAAATGCATTCAGGGGCATCCTTATTCGCTTCATTTGTGTTCAGTATCCTCATAACCACATTTTTAATGTCTCTGAAACACATTCCGGGGGTGATTCTACACTTGATCCCTCATTATGAAATCAAATCTAATTCTGTGTCAATCTTTATTTCGCATAGTACTATCCGTGTTCATCCTGCCCTTATATCAGACTTGAACTATGCACTTTTCTGTCCATATCTCTGTTTTTGTGTGGACTGTACAATTTTTACTTGGCTTTGATTATTGTGAACATACTTTCTATCCCTGCAAAGCCTGCCTAGCTTTTTATTCTCATTACAATATTCTATCTTATAGATACATGTCTATATGTGATATTTTAAGTGTCCGTATACATTTCATTCCTATGCATGTTTCTTTCCTTTTCAGTTGCTATCAGAGAAGTCTTGATGCTAACCACCCTCCATTTTATTCCTGCAATTTCTGTTCTTATTGTCATCTCAAGAAAATGCACTATTTCTCCATCACATATGACAATTTTGGCAAAAAGGAGGTTTATTTTTGGAAGAGCTATATATCTCAACTATATTAAGGCTAACATTTAAGCAACAAATTGTTATCTATTTGAGATTAATGATGTTCGAGCCAGAACTTGCCCTTCAATATTTTATGCAATTTTTATTTATTTTTTTAATGAAGGTTTGATTTTTTTTTTATCTTGTTTGTTCTAATTGTGAATGTGCATACACTTGCCATTTCTTATTTTGTACCTATTTTGAAAAAACAGCTTAATATATTTACATATTGACAAATGATGTAATTTTATATAAAGTTGGATCCTTACCTCCATGCTATTTTCTTTTACATTAATCCCCTATCTTGTTCATAAATGCACATATTTTAATGTATCCTCCAACTTACATTAATGGCATCTGTTCACATATTTATCCCTACACATTCATTCCCTATCTTAATCTGAGTCCTTTAATGTCTCGAATCATTTTTGTGGTGAAGAGTTGACTCTATTGAGTGTGGAATTGACACTAAATTTTTTAAAATCCAAGTTTAAATATTTCCTAACTCTGTTCATTCTTTTCTTGTCCAGGACAGACTAACAAAAGTTTGCACAAATTATTACTATGTCTTGAATTTAAAAGCATCTGATTGCATTCATTTGTTATTTCAAAATATTCTCTTATCTTTGAACTTTTTGAGCATGATCATTCACATTTAAGGAAGGAAACATTCTTTTTGATGCTCTAAAATGAATCTATATTTGCACATTCATTCTAAGAGCATTTCCATTGTTGGAATCTGCTATCTTTGATTTTGTACACACATTGTTCGGGGTTAACCAAAGCAAACATGCCCCTTTTTGACATAATGATAACCCTTCAAAGGTGTATTTAAATACCACTATTATTTAAAATTAAAAAAAATAGAGAGAACAAAGGCAAATTTAGTATAATTAATATACAATTGTTAGATTATTTTCATAGATACATGATATTTCTATGGACACAAATTTAACCTTGACCTTAGGACTCAACCTGACATGATACAACTAACAATTTAAATTCCAAAGGGAACTACAAACTTGTTGGATATTGACAATAATAAAATAAATAAAGCAAAATCTTGTGAAAAAAATGTAACAATAAAAACAATAAAAGCAATAAAACAAAGCTGGCCTTTTTCTAAGTTTGACAAAGGTTGTTATCTTGAAGATATTAAATATATCTTGTTGCATGAAGGCAAAATAAATGTAATGAATTGTAATTGATTAGCAACAGCTATGTAAGAGTATAATCAGTTTCCTTGAGTAATAATTATACTAATACTTTGCCTCGTGGATGTTTCCTTGACATATTGTCAAGGTTTTACCACATAAATCTGTGTCTTGTCTACTATTTTGTTATTCCATTCATTTTCTTCGTTATTTCTTTGCAACCAACTTGTGTTGCAATATTATTTGGTTTGTGGGTTTTATGTTTCTATTTCCTTAATAAGTGGTATTAGAGTAGTTATTTTGTAGTGTTTATGTTAGGATTTGGTGTTTGTTTTGTAGCATCAAATGGTGAAGGTTTTGAATGCAAGGTTCGAGGTGGAGAAATTCAATGGAAAGAATAATTTTGAGCTATGGAAGCTCAAGATGTGTGATTTGTTAGTGCAATAAGGATTGCCCAAAACATTAGTAGGGAAGTCTAAGAAATTTGCAAAAATGATTGATGAGGATTGGGAGGATCTAGATACAAGAGATCTTAGCACACTTTAGTTTTGTTTAGCAGATGTTCTTTTTCAATATTGTTGAAGAGGAAACAAGAAGCAGCTTATAGAGTAGAATGAAGAGTCTTTATATGACAAAATCCCTGAGAAATGGAATCTACTTGAAGAGGCAGTTGTATAGTTTGCAAATGAAAGAAGGTATAAACTTTTTTGATCATTTAAATATTTTCAACACTCTTATATGTCAATTAGCTAGTACAGGTGTAAAAGTCGAAGATGAAGAAAAGGCAGTTACATTATTGTGTTCATTGCTTGAATCTTGGGATGATTTAGTCATTTCCATTAGCTTTAGTACAACTGACATCCTTGAATTTGATTATGTTGTGGGAGCTTTGTTGTTTGAAGAAATGCGAAGGAAATCTAACATAGAAACCTCCACACCAGAAGCAATGGTGGTTAGGGGCTGATCCACATAAAAAGGGAAGATTTGAGAGGTACATCCAAATCTAAATCAAAAGGCAAAAAGGGTAAGGAAAAATGTTGGTATTGCAATAAATCAGGGCATCTCAAGAAAGATTGTTGGAAGAGAAAATAAGACAATGACGATTCCAAAAAGGAAGCAAATCCGACTGAGACAAGTTTAGGTATAGTTGATGTAGTATTATCACTTTGTAATTCCTTACATTATCATGAGGAATGGTTATTTGATTCTGGTGCTTCTAATCACATGTGTCCACATAAGAATCAACTTTCTTCTTACCAAGCTATTAATGGGGGTGTTGTTCTTATGGGAAATAATGTTTTT
>VDFB02327104.1:0-20618 GCA_007258455.2 Sequoia sempervirens
TTTCAATTCGTCCAGTTCAGGCATTATTGCACGACTCTATCAGTTTGAGTGAGCTATGGCACAGGAGACTTGCTCACTTACACTTTAGAGCTCTTCCATCTATGGAGAAGGTGGTTACTGGTCTACCAAAGTTTAGTCTGGAACGTGGTGGCATTTGCAGAGGATGTGCACTTGGTAAGAATATCAAGAGTCTCTTTCATAGTAGTGACAGTAGATCAAAGGGAATTTTAGATCTTGTTCATTCTGATTTATGTGGACCAATGTTTGTGGCATCTTTGAGTGGATTTTGGTACTATGTGATTTTCATTGATGATTATTCTCAAAAGACTTGGATTTACTTCTTGAAATCTAAGGAGTCTGAAGAAGTACTTGATAGATTCAAAGAATTCAAGGCTCAAGTTGAAAACATGTCCGGGAAAATGATTAAGGTTCTGAGATCAGATAATGGAGGAGAATACACTTCTGGAGGTTATCGTAATTCCTGCATTGAGGTAGGGATCAAGAGGCAGTTTTGCGTTCCGTACAACCCTCAGCAAAATGGAGTTGCTGAAAGAAAGAACAAATCCATAGTAGAGGCAGCCAAGGCTATGATTCATGATCAAGATTTACAGACCTTCTTATGGGCAGAAGCTTCCAGAATCGCCGTGTATGTTCAGAACAAAAGCCCTCATCAAATATTGGGAAACGTGACTCCTGAAATGGCCTTCATAGGTGTGAAACTTGAGGTTGGTCATTTAAGAATTTTTGGTTGTCTTGTTTACATTCATATGCCCAAGGATAAAAGATCAAAGCTAGAACCTTCAGGCAAGAAGGGTATATTTGTGGGATACAGTGAGTCTTCAAAGGCTTACAGAGTTTATATTCCAGGGCAGAAACAGATTGAGATCAGCAGGGATGTCTCCTTTGACGAGGAAGTAGCCTTCAAAAGATCTAAAGGGTCTTATATGGAGATAGACAGTGAAGAGCAGGAGGCTTCTTAGGATATGGACATATCTTCTGATCATACTCCTGACATTTAGAGGGAGTCCAATGAACCAACCGAGGCTATTGATCCAATTGATCCTATAGATCCAACTGATGGGCCTAGAGACATTGCCATAAGTTGAAACAAGCCTCTATGGGCTCGTCAAATTATGCAAGAGGCGGAAAAGTATGCAGCTCCTCGAGGCACCTTTAGGGAAAGCAAGAGACTGCAGAAATTTCTAGGCTATGTGGCATTGATGAGTCACATCATTGATTCTGAGCTTTCCAGTTTTGAGGAGGCATCCAACCAGCAGGTATGGAAAGATGCAATGACAGAGGAATATCAATCCATCATTAAGAATGATGTATGGGATATTGTTCTGAAACCTGAAGGGAAATCGGTAGTGTCTTCCAAATGGCTCTACAAAATCAAGCATGCAACTGGTGGCAGCATTGAGAAACACAAGGCGAGATTTGTGGCAAGAGGATTCTCTTAGAAGGAGATTATGAGGAGACATTTGCTCTTGTTGCTCGATACACTTCTATCCAGACAATTATTGCTATTGCATCTGCTAAAGGCTGGAAGTTACATCAAATGGACGTAAAGACTGCATTTTTTAATGGTGTGATTGAAGAAGTGTACATTGAGCAGCCAGACGGTTTTGTGATTCATGGGAAGGAGTCTCATGTATGCAGAGTGAAGAAGGCATTGTACGACCTTAAGCAAGCACCTCGTGCATGGTATGAAAGGATTGATAGATATTTGATGAGCTTGGGATTCTCCAAGAATGATGCAGATTCCAATCTTTACTTCAAGATAATTGATGGGGATGCTTTGATATTGGTTCTTTATGTTGATGATTTATTTCTCACTGGAGTAGAGTATCTCATTGTCAAATGCAAGAAAGAGCTAGCCTCCACGTTTGAGATGAAGGATCTTGGTCTTATGCATTACTTCCTGGGACTGGAGGTGTGGCAAAGACTTGATGAGATTATTCTAAGTCAAGGAAAATACACTATAGACATCTTGAAGAGATTTAGGATGATGGACTGCAAGTCCATGTCTACACCTATGGAAACAAATTTGAAGAAGTTGAGTGACTCAGCAGCTGATTTAGATTTGGTAGATCCCACCATGTATGACAATTGATTGGATCATTCATGTATCTAGTCAACACTAGACCAGACATTTGTTATGCGGTAAGTGCTCTCAGCCAATTCATGTGTGAGCCAAGACAAATACATCTAGTTGCAGAAAAGCATATTTTGAGATACTTGTGTGGCACTGTGGGATATGGCTCAAGATACTTCCTGTGAAGATTTGAAGTTACAAGGCTATACTGATTCTGATTGGGCCGAGAGTGTAACTGATAGGAAGAGCACCTCTGGATGTTGCTTCAGTTTGGGATCTACCATGATTTCTTTGTGTAGCAGGAAGCAGACTTCTGTGGCACTAAGCACTGCAGAGGTTGAATATATTGCAACATGTGTGGCAGCTCAAGAAGTAGTGTGGCTTCAAAAGCTCCTTGCAGGATTGTTTGGTCAAACATTGGAGCTGACTATGATTCATTGTGATAATCAAAGCTGTGTGAAGCTCTCAGTAAATCCAGTGTTTCATGATAGGACAAATCATGTGGAGATCAAGTATCATTACATCAGAGACATGGTGTTGAGGAAATAAATTCAACTCAAGTACATTTGCATTGATGATCAAATCGCTGATATTCTCACCAAGCCTCTTTCCAAAGTGAAGTTTGCACATTTCCGGGACAAGCTTGGGGTAGTGGAGAATGTCGCCCTTGCTGAGAGGGAGACTCAGCATCAGTGAACTTTGCTATAATGCATATTTCTCTGAGATGGAGAAATATGAGGTGAAAGCCCTCGTACATCTCTAAGACGGAGATGTGTTTCTTTTCACACATGGGAGTAGCCATGGTGGACGCCATGTTGAGAGACTCCATGACAACATCACGCGAGAGACTCGTGATGAACACTTGTACATGTGTTTCTTTCCACACATGGGAGTAGCCATGGTGGACGCCATGTTGAGAGACTCCATGACATCACGTTGAGAGACTTTGTGATGAACTCTTTTCCACAAATGGGTGTAGCCATTGTGAGTGTCATGTTGAGAGACTCCATGACAAGGATATCTGGAAAATACCTCCCTAGCTAAGAGGGAGTGTTAGTGTTTTTAGCATCGGGAGATATTTTCCCCTAATTAAAAATCAAATAAATGATTTCCAAGGCAGGTCGGCCTTGTCTTACAAATGATGTTTTTTATTTTTTATTTTTCCAAGAGGCCGACCTAGAGAAGAGGTCGCCTAAACTTTGTATATAAGGGAGGTGATTTCATCTCATTTGAACATCAATTCATTCTCTCCAATTCGCATCTCCTAAGCAGCAGCAAAAGTTCGCATTCTTAGAGCAGCAGATTGATCCTTTGAAGAAGCATCATCAGCCATTCAAGGAGTGATATATATAATATTGTATGAGATTCGGCCCTGTATAAGGCCTGATTATTGTAAGCAGATTTCTGCTCTTATTCTTTCAATATTTAAGAGATATTTTTCTGGGTTTTTCTCCCTCGAGGAGGAGGTTTTTCCCAAGGTAATTCGCTGTGTTCTTTGTTTAGTGTGTTGCATTTCTGCTTATTTACATTTCTGGTCTAAAACTAACATGTAGGTGTCATGCAACCTTTAATGGATATGCCTCTAACTTGTAGCTTAGAAATTGTCATCTTCATCATGATCAAAGCTGGCTTCTGTTCAATGTAGCCAGAGTGGACCTATGTTGAAAAGATATTTGCTAAATCTCCGATTCTTTAGTTTTGCTGTGTGTGCTATGAGATGGAACTACTATAGCTGCCAAGGCACCATTTGTTGCATGCTTCAAATATTTCCAAGGTTACCCGAGGACGATCCCCCCAAAATCCCTGCCCTAGGTATTGGGGGCGACAAAGGACGGGGGACTGCCCCTTTTTGTAAAATTTTAGGAAATGTCCCCAAAACGGACGGCTGACTAGGGGAGGGCAAGGGACTGGGGACGGGGATGGCCAGGGGGGGACCAGGGGACGGCTAGGGGACTTGGGGACGGCCAGAGGACTTCTAGGAGTCCCTTGGCTGTCCTCGGGATAGTTAGCCATCCTAGAAGTCCCCTGGCCATCCCTAGGATGGTCAACCGTGCCCCGCATCAAAGCATGGTCAAAACAAAACATAAAGCACATTTTCATAGCAAGGGAGTGTGAACTTAATTATGTCCACCCATTAAATAAATTGGTGCCACTGCTTGTTGTCTTGAAACTTTGGATAAGTGTAACTGATACAATTATTCAAGAATCAATATTGGTTTATGTACTGAGGTGCCAAGATGAATTCCAGTGAATAACCCAACACTCAGTGCTTGTTCTCAATGCTACTGTGCCTCATAAATAAGTCTCACAGGTCTTACTCTATTGTGAATATGATACATAGCGGGCCTTGGGACATCTGATCATGCAAAACAATAACATGGTAACTGTGCAGATTATTTGCCTAATGCAACTCACTATCATTCTCAGAAGGCTGCACTCCCTTGTTCCAGTTATCAATAAACAAAAAAATTATCATCAGAGTATCTGTTTTCTTAGTTCAAAATCAAGCTTTCCATTGAATAAATTCTAACTTATTCATTAAGATCGATGCATACCCAATAAACCATATCAACTTGAACACAAATGTTATATGTGAATGTTCTATAATGTATATTATGCATGCCTTATCCATGTTATCTATTGAACATTTAAAATTTCCCTATATTTTTTAAATTTTCCCTATATTTTTATATAGCCGTCCCCTGCCATCCCTAAATTTGGCCTCAAAAATCGGAAACTTGGGGACTCGTCCCGCCGTCCCCTGCCGTCCCCGTCCGGAAACTTGGGGTAACCTTGAATATTTCTTTTACTGTTTACCACAACATGAGATATATGCTTTTAGAAAAAGGTTAAGAAACAAAGATTCATTTGTCAACACATGTAATGCTAATGTGATACTGCACTTTTTAACATAAAAGAAGCCAATGAGAGGGGTCTCACTTTAATTAAAGTAAGCGAGAAGAATTTGACAGCTAAATGGAATTCCATAAAAACACCATCTTTACATTTATAAAAAGATATATCAGATTTTCAACGCAAAGGATGAAAGGTATGAAAAGCCATTTTCTTGCCAAATTTAATCACAAAGAGGTTGATGTAGATTTGATTTGGCTAGGACAACTTCACATTTATATAAATTCTGTTGAACTCAAATATGTGGATGTATAGAGGAATGCATATGAGTTTGTTTTGACTATTAATGGAATTATCATTGACACTTCTTTTACACTCAGAATAAAAGAATTTAAAATTTTGAATCTGCATCAGTTCTCAATTGCTTTTGATTCCAAGCAAAAAACCCATCCGAAGTGAATCATTTTACCAATGACGAATGAGAATCATTTTACCAATGACGAATGAATTACTCATTATCTTGTAGTCATGGTGGATCATTATTTCTATCTTTTTGCAGGATCTCCCACGCACTTTCCCTTCACATCCCTGGCTAGATACTCCAGATGGACATGCAGCATTGCGCAGGGTGCTTGTTGCATACTCTTTATGTGACTCGCATGTTGGTTGTTGTCAAGTATGGCTAGTTTATTTTTATTTTTAAAATACTTATCCTTTATTTGAGATTTCTCATCAACATTTTGATACTTCTTTTTCCATGTGATTAATAATTTACAATTCCAACCAGCTGCATGGTTTTGCAACATTTGAACTAACACAATAAGTATAAACAACAAAACAGCCCCTAAATCTCATTGCTTCATGATATTAGAAGATTATATATTTATTTAACTAATTAATATTCAGTGGTTTTTTATCTTATCTAGCTTTAAGTGCCTTAACAAGCAATAACAATTTTGTATTTGTCTGACACTGTCAAATAAGTATAGTACATGAATAAAATGCTTGCTCAGACTTTTCGAGCCTTCACAGGAAGGTAGAAGGTAGGCTGATAACCAGAACAATATTTATTTTGCAGGCTGAACAAGGAACCTCCTAATCTGACATTTAGGAAGAAGCACAAAGGTGGAATAAACTTCACATCTACTTCGGCCGACACAAACTTGGACCTTGAAACTGTTAAGGCCATCTGTGGAGAATACAAGATTCACAATGTTGATATATCTCTTCGCTATGATGCCACTTCAGATGACCTTATAGATGTTATCAAAGGTAGTTGTATATATATGCATAGCATTTATGTGATTAACAAGGTTGACCAAATTACCCTTGAGGAGTTCGAGATCTTGGACAAGCTTCCACACCACTATCCAGTCAGGTGGTTCTCAATTTAATTTTTATTTCCATTTTCAACTTTCCTTTCTGATTTATAATGCAAAGATGTTATTTGTTGCAAGCAGAGATGTTTCATCATAACAGGCAATTTTGTTTTATAGTGGCTGGTGTTCAGATTGCATTTTCGAGCAATTGACAATGTTAGTCAAATAAGTTTTGTTTTTAAATGTTCTGTTCAATCAAAACTGAAAGCTGTATTCTTTCGTATATTTTTCTTGCATTTTGTCATCTCACCAGCTAAATTGTAAACAAATAAAACTAATTATACAGATTCTGAAATAAATTTTTTGGCTTAAAACTTTACCCCCTGGCCAGACCAAAACAGTGAAACCATGATAAGAGCAGGGAGTATTACATGGTCATACTGTGCTCCAAGTCCTCATTGATGTTTTAACTTTATTTCAATGCCACAAGCCATCTTCAGATTGAAACCAGTGCAGATTTCACAACTGCAAGTGATTTCCTTAAATTTTCTGTTTCAAAGGACATGTTCATCCAGCATGCTTTTGAATTAAACGAGTTCATTCTTCTTGAAATTAGAGACATCTTTCACAATCATCTTGAACTTACAATTTTTGTGTTCCAAGCTGGTGTGTAATCTCCCAAGTCTTAAATACTTGTTAGAATTTACAGAACGTTTTTATTGTCCTTTAATTATCCTTTTGATTTGACAAATTCTTAATCAGGTTTAGGCTATGCTCTTTGCACTGCTTAATTCTGCGACAAGTAACTCTGGCTATTTTAGTAAGTTTATCACTATCACCAATGTTATGACTACGCTTGCGGAGATAAGCATTTTTTTGGTTCTTTTCTTTGTGATTGCAAGTGGCAGAGTCTCAAAATTGACTCCCTGCAACTTTTAACTCTCTCAACAAGTCTGCTTTCATGGTCATATGTACAGTTCCTCTAACAATCCCCAGTTTTTCAAAACCACCCTGCTAGCACTTGGCAGGAACTACGCTGCATTGCAGCTCTTGTTGGCCATGCCAATCTCTTTAATTCTGTATTGTGCAGGCAGAGAAGACAATGACACTTATAATATGCACTTGCTTGAAAGCTTGTAAAATTTTCTTTGACAACTTTTCTATACATATACTGTAACTAAATTTATTTGAACATATGCATTTTGTGCACATTATGCAATTATTTCCTTCCATGAGATGAAACCCCTCAGAGGAAGTCTACCAAACAGTTTCCATGCCATCATTCTGCTTTTACACTTTGCATTTATGAATGCTCACAGTCTGTTCCAATGCACACACTTAGGCACATGCAACAAGGTTTCTGACAAAAGTTAGGGAATTTGGCTCTACACATGCCAGTTGCATTTGCTCAAAAAAATAATTCTAAAACCTTTTTAACAGAACCATTTTGTGCATTTTCTGAAATCATTGTGTTCCATAATATAGTTTCTCTTTGATGAATTCTATCAGACAACTCTTCACGCTCTGATGGACATCCATGCTCTGTTTCAAAACACTCCTCTTGGTGCGAGTAGGAAGGATAATGGCAAGGTCGTAGACTATAGCTTTACACCTGCCAAACGCATCCACTTAAAAGCTTCTAAAGCATCTTCAAAGAAAATCCTGCTTGGTTTGTAAAATTTTCTTCAACAAATTTTCTATGCATATACTGCAACTATATTTCTTTGAACATAAACATTTTTTGCACATTATGTAATTATTTCCTTCCACGAGATGAAACCCCTCAGAGGAAGTCTACCAAACAGTTTCTATGCCATCATTCTGCTTTCACACTATGCATTTATGAACACTCATAGGCTGTTCCAATGCGCACATTTAGGCACAGGCTGCAAGGTTTCTGACAAAAGTTAGGGAATTTGGCTCTACACATGCCAGTTGCATTTTCTCAAAAAAATAATTTTAAAACCTTTTTAACAGAACCATTTCGTGCATTTTCTGAAATCATTATGTTCCATAAGATAGTTTCTCTTTGATGCATTCTATCAAACAACTCTTCGCGATCTGTTGGACATCCATGCTCTGTATCAAAACACTTCTCTTGGTGCGAGTAGGAAGAATAATGGCAAGGTCATAGACTATAGCTTTACACCTGCCAAACGCATCCACTTAAAAGCTTCTAAAGCATATTCAAAGAAAATCCTGCTTGGCGTAGATGTTGTGGTCATTGCATTTCCATGAGAAGACATTTCTTTGAAGTATTTTGTAAAACAGTTCAGGCGCTTAGTCTATGATTCCACATTCTGCATGTATATCTAATCGAGCAGTTGCAACTACAACATTTGAAAAATTCATGTTTCTTTCTCACTTTGATAGATCTCCATGCTTTGTTTCAAAATTTTCCTCTAGTGTGAGCAGGGACGCTGATAATAAAGGTTGTGAACTATAGTTTTAACGCCTATCAACTGCATTTGCTTAACAGTTTTCGAAACCTTTGCAATAAATCCACTATGTGATCATTGCATTCCATGTAATGACATTTTATTTAAAACATTCTGTCAAATATTTTCCACGCCTTGGTTGTGCCTATACATTTGGCGAATTTTGTCAAATGTTTCACTGCCTTGTTTGTGTGACCACATTCAACAAATACATTTTGTGCATATCCTGCAGTTATATTCCAGCGCCCCTTTTTTTGGCACGGGAAGGGAAGAAGTTGGAAAAGTTCGTGGAGTTTGGCTTCACGCCTGCCATTTTATTTGCTTGAAGGTTTCTACGCCCTTGTCAACAAATCCATTTCTTGTTTATCCTGTGAGAATCTCATTTCATGAGATGACATCTCTGTTGAGGAATTCTGTCAAACATTTTGCTCTTCTCTATCGTACCCCTACTCATGCACCCAATCTCTTGTAAATGTAACAAAAATTACCCTTAATTCTGTTGTGCAAGTAATGTTTGGCATGGAAAATGCCAACTTTATGGTCTGGGATTGCTAAAGTCTTTTCTACAATTTCATTTCAACCTATGGCGCAGCATTTCATCTCATTCGATGGGCTTACTTTGCATCCTGTGCGTTCATAGTTGAAAGCATTCTTATCAAACAGTTTACATGCCTTCGCTATACCCCTAACATTCATCTACAGATTCACATGAGTATTTGCATACATGGCGTAGGCAAGGAGAGGAGCCTCCAAAGCCTTTTGAACGAAGTCATCAAAGGCATATCCTGTGATCATGCAAGCTAAGGCTATGGCAAATTTGTTGGAGTTATTATGTCAAACAGTTCACATGCCTTCTCTTATGCACTCCATGCACTGTCGTCATCTACGCAGCCATATGTAAACATATACCCAAACACTTGCAAACATAAGATGCAACCAAAATCATCTGCATGCTGTTACGTGGGTGAAAAGAAGCTATGACGATGAAAACAGAGCAGTTGTAACTACAACATTTGACAAGAATCCACTTCCTATCATGCTTTAATAAATATTTATATACACTATTTCAGAGCTCCCATTTCAGCGTAGCATTAGTTGGCAAAGGTTGAGAAATTCAGTTTCATGCCTACCACTTGCATTTGCTTGAAAGTTTCTAAACAATCTTCACCAAATCCATTTTATGCCTACAATGCAATTATAACTTTTGACAATATTCTGCGCATTCCAGTAACCATTGCATTCCATGCCATGTCCGTTGAGGCACTCTGTCAAATAGTGTATGCGCCTTCTTATCTATGTGCTTCCACAAATTACCTATAGCTCTCTCATAAGCAGTTATGGTGGTTAACTCTCCTTTTTCCCTCCTTTAAATGCTCAATGTTTTGGAGTTTCAAATTTGCTAGCAACTTAGCATTAAAAAGGAGTTTTGAAGTTTTGATTTTGATAGCATAGTAGCAATAAAGAAGAGTTTCAAAGTTTTGAATAGGGTAGTAGGGGAGAGGGGCCCATAGATGAGCACCCTAACTTCGTGTTTCTCAAAATCCTACATGGAATTTCAAATCAGTCCCAATTTTGTACAACAGTTTATTTGGCAACTCACCTGCTTAAAAAATTTAATTTTAGGGTCACATCATCAAATATGATGCCACATCAGCATACTTTTTGTTAAGGTATTAAAAAAGGCTAAAAAAAAGTGATACCGATAGTGGTGCACTAAGTCACGTTTTATTGGTGTGTCGATGTGTTATCACATGATTTGTTAGTTTGTGTATTTTATGGATAAAAAGTGTTTTGCAATTGGATATTAAGATGCTCCACTATGAGGCCCACTAAGGACTACTATCCCCACTATTGGAGCCTGCTCCACTATGGGCCCCTCTCCCCTAAGGGAGCATTACAGAAGAGTAGGGAGGTTAGGAATGTAGAAAATGTGAGCATGAGAGTATTAAAGGAGTGGTGGAGTTGTGAATTGGAGACCGTGGTAGCATTAAAGAAAAGAATGCTTGTATGAAACCTAACTCAATCTTGTCATCAATCAATAAAACTTTTAAATGTTAATAAAACTCACTTTATGAAAAATCAATGCTTTGGAAAAGTTTTAAATTAGTTTCACATGTTTTTTCGACAAACTTTGTGATCAATGCCTAACACCGCAAAACAAGAACATTCGTAACTCTTGACTCATAAGATATTTTACCATGAAATTTTTCTAAGATGACAAAGACACCATTATGACCAAAACCCAGAAAAATAATTTCATTTCGATCAAATAGGGCTTTTAATATAATAATTTTCAAATTTTGGACGATAAAATTGAAACTTTAAATTCTCCTAAATCGGGAAGTGGGTAGCTACAAAATTGGTTGGATAAAAGTACAAACCCGTGTCACACTTTTATAAAGGAATAAATCAACACAAACAAAAATTCTCAACTGCGACCACATAAAAGTGGTCTTTATGTTTTGAATTTCAAAAATGATGAAAACTAATGAAATGTAGAATTTTTTTTTTTTTTTTAAAGGCAAAGAGCACAAGGCCCATATATTAATATATATAATAAAGATTTACACAATATGTATGATTTTGATTTGAGGGCTCTTTTCTAGCCGGATAACAGACATTTCAATTACAATTTAAAGCATGGCTAGTGGGAAGCCAATATATATATAAAATAACCCCTCTGCATATAAAAATTCCAATTACAATTTAAAGCAGCATGGCTCATGAGAAGCCAATGTAGCTTCAAACTCTGGCTCAAAAATAGCTGATAACCCTAATCGGCCAATCCAAAACTCCAACGTTGCTGCTCTGATAACCTCGATCTTCGATGCTCAGACTTATTCGCCGATAATGCGAAATCACCAAAAGATGACTTCGTTGATAATACATGGCATTAAGCTTAGTTGATAACAAATAACAAGGTTGGGTCATCACACGATCGACTCAACTAGAGGCGCTTTTCATATTCACCAGACGTGCCATATGTTGATGGAAAGCTCTTAAAAAACCCTTTTCAATTCTGCACTCAGATTTCAACTGTGAGACCATTCTTTATCACTGCAACTTTGGCATGTAACTGAAATTCCAAAGAAATACAACCACAACCTGTAACACTGCAATTGAGACAACAAACCAACTGAGAATCCAACTGGGACAACAGTAACACAACTGGGACAACACTGATAGACATTGAATTGATTTTGACCTTAATAAACCCCGAGTGATAAACAAAACCACTCTTTTAATCTTCTTTGTTAACTCCACTCATCAACCACGAAAACATGGTTAGTAAGAATATTCACTTTCTATGATGTTGGCGATTGATGGGTAGACTTTAAAGTTGGAATCTTTAAAGATTTCAAGATCTTTTCCTTCACATCCCAAATTAGCTAATGAATCAGCTAATTTGTTACCTTCTTAGTATGTATGAGAGATGACTATTGAGTCAAAGCATGAAAATAAAGACCAACATCGTTGAAGAACATAATTTAGCTCCCAATTATGAATAAACTGCTACTTACAAGCATTGACAATCAATAATGAATCACCCTCAATTTGGAGATTTCTTATACCAATGGTTTGGGCCAACTTTAAGCCATTTAGAAGAGCTTGGGATTTAGCCATATTGTTCATGCCTCTGGGTAATTGAATTGATTTAGTTGCAACTAAAATGCCCTTACAATTACGATATTTTTCATGTAGAACTCTTGATGAAGTTTATTCATGTAATTTTTCAATTTTTTAAAAAAAATTGATATTTTTTTTATAAATTTAAGAGCAAATTTTGAAATGCTAAATTTTTTAGGAAAAGTAACGTTGAGTTGATGTCAAGGAAAAAATAGAAAACAATTTTAGTTTCTCTGAATTTTTTTTCTCAAATAGACAACTTCAATATCTAGTGCATGGATTTTTATTTTTTTAATTTTGATGTATATTTTCCTCATAATAACGTGTTAAAGTCAAACATACAAAATTTGAAAGTTTTCATTTGACATCAACTATTGTTTTTTTTTTTTAATCATTTTCAAAAAATAAGTTATACCCTTTTGGAGAAGATTCTCTCCTCTTATTTACCATATATTTTCAAATTTTTAATATGTTTTATTGTCCTTTTTTAGTTTCTAATTAGCCTCTTTTTTAATTTCAACAACCTACTTGCATTATTTTAAAAAACATATTAAAACTAATCAAAATATCAATATATATATATGGATTTTCACTTCGAGCTCTACAAAAAGGTATTTTTAGTTTTTTGAAAAAATAATTCTACTGAAGAAATATCATGTTCAAGCGGAAAGTTTCATAAATTTCTAAAAAAGGATGAGGTGGTTGCCAACAAGGATGCCACATAGACAATTTTGGGTGAAAGGATTTCAACTAAAACCCTTTCGCCAGATACCCTTTTTGATGAAAATTTACATACAAATTGAGTCACATTTTAAAGCGACTGTAGTCCATTTTTATAAATAGAACTTGGCATTATTATTATTTTTTATTTTAATAACTTTTTGGGTCCTAGGTCTTTAATCAAAGGAGCATTAATATTTTCTTTATTTAAAAGATCTTGTTATAGGTTTTATGTAATACATTATTCCTCAAAAAAAAACTTCAAGGTTTTATGTAATATATTATTCCTCAAAAGCATCAATTCTTCCCATGCCAAAAAGCTAAAGGAGGTTTTCATGCCAAAATTAGAGAGAAAAATCACATTGAAAAAGAAAAGTAAAGGTTAAACTTGATGTTTGGGAGCCAAGAAGAAAAAATATGCAATAAATTTCACGTGGAGGAGGCCTTTAGGGTTTTTTTATTTGTTGGAAGTGGAGTTGGAAGGAGCTTGCATGAAGATTTGGAGGAGTTTCCAGATTATCTCGCTATGAAGACAAGAAGATGGAGAGGTGCAACTCGATCGCGAGCCTCCTCAATCATGCACAACCATGTAAAGTTCAAGTTGAAACTGTTAATGCACAAATCTATAGCTTTGAAACCCTTACACTTAATTTATTTTGATTTTTTTTTTGAAGTGATCATTACAAGAAAGGTTAAATGCAAGATATGATAAGCATAAGGAGGTTAAAACTGTGTCAAAACGTTGACCTGCGCCCATAACTATTTGCAAATCATTGAGATGTCAAAACCCAAATCAAAACTAAAATGCAGTATGCGGAGGAAAATGTGGCTCCCTAAAGGGTTGAGCCCAACATATTGCCCTCATTTCAGTTTTGAGAGGAATGGAACCCTAGTGTTAAAGAGCATTGAAAATAGAGAACATTTTGTTGAAAATGATAGCAAGATCACAATATTTATAGCAGTTCAGTGTTGGTTTAGCTTTGTTAAACTTTCATTAGAGGTCTTATTCTAGTTTTGTGTAAGGCTGGATTTGACAATGTTAAAGGATGCAGAGTTGTCCACAAAAAGATCTACAAAGATCATGAAAAGATTTGTTCCTTGTCAAAACCTCTATAAATATACACTCAAACCCCTGCTTGATGTTCTTGTGAGAATCTCCAGGAGTTAAAGGCATTAAAATGAGGGTCTGAACATGGTTATGATTGTAGATTTTGATCTTAATGCAGTCCTAAAAGGTAGTAGACAATGCCAAAAGATCAGGTCTTTTGTGGTGGAAACTGTATAAGAATATGATAATGGGTTATGCAAGAGGTTCAATAAGGGTAACAAGGTGACTAATGGCAATTCAAACAAGCAAGGACAAGCTATTCAAAAGAAAAATATAACAGTCATCATACCATGGACACTCATAGTGCATCATGAAAGGCATGTCCATCAAGAGGACAGTCACTTATAAAGCCTAAGATAGTTCAAAAGGTTTTCCTTTTATCATTAGAAGGTAGATCTGTGATGAACAGGGACTAGCAACTTCAACAAGATAATTCTCCAGGTCTGAGTTAGAATGAGGTGCCAGCCTTAAAAGGGACAATTAGAGCAGTTTTAATGTTTGTCAAAGTCATGGAGGGAAAAGTTTTGAGAAGACTTCAAGACATAAGCATGGAATGAAAAAAGGGAAAAGACAGTGGGTAAGTGAACTATGAAATGACAGTCAAGTACCTTATGACTGTGTAAGTGACTAAATGGCCATTAATGGACTATGGGATCACTATGGTTTATGACTAATAATAGTTAATAATATCTCTATATTGTGACCTCATTGCTAAAATATTTGAAAAAAACACTTTTGACTGTGATTTGTAGTCTCTTAACTGTGAGGGAAAGGGCAATGGTTATGAAGGACAACCATGCCATAAAAAGATAGAGCTAAAGGAATATGTAGTGGGATCTAAAAGGCATTCATACCATGATAGAGATAGCCACCTTTTCACCAAAGTTATGACAGTCATGAAACCTAAATGAGATGATAGTGGTTTGATATATGTAGGGAGTTCCCAAAAGGGTATTTCATATGATAAGTTTGCCAAGGTGTTAAGAGAGCCATTAGAACATTGAGAAATATTCTTGAGAGCCCATGCCAAGGTGTTTTTGCTTCTTCAATTAGTCCTGTCAGCATTTGAGAAGATGAATATTTGCAAGTAAGAAAGCCCAAGGTAGCAAATGCAAGAAAATTTGTAAAAGGGTAGTGGTTTGAAGATGGCAAGAGAGCGGTCCATAAAAAGGATAGCTAATAGGGATCACAGTCATAAATGGATGGAAATCATAGTCATAAATGGAGAAAAACACTCATGAATGGTTGAAAAGATAGTCTTATAAATGGATCAGATTATAGTCATAAATGAGGACATTCATGTCATAGGAGACGGTGATGAAAGGTTTACAAAAGGCATATGAATCATAATGACAGACCTCAAGAAACAATAAAAACATGTCATATCAATGCATGGCAGTCCTTGGGACTATGAGAAGATAACATTTGAAAATCATTGAATGTATCAAGTTGTAAGTGAATGATTACTATAGGGGCAATCATTTATTATTTTCTAGACTTTTTAAAGGATCACAATGATAAAGTGCATACTAAGGGCAGTCTCATAGATGTTAAGAGAAAATCCATGAGAATTTTATGACATTCATGACCTCTAAATGTTTAAAGACGGTCAAGGAAATAAAGACAGTCCTAGGGAGTCAACAAAGCACATTCTTATCAGGAATTGGAGTTAGCATGACAAAGGAAAAATTAGACCTAATGGGTAGTTGACTATGAAAAGAATGCAAACACAATGGAGTTGTCAAGTGCAAAAATAATAATCACCTGAAGTAATGAAGGATGATCATACTCATGAGGAAATACCATGAGGTTAATAGAGAGGAAAAACTTAAAGGCTTTCTCAAGGTCTCAAGGAGTAGTCCTAAGACTGTCAGATAAGCATGATAGTCCTTTTTCAAATGAAGGATAAATAACAATTAAAAGACATAAATAGTAACAACAATACAAGATAAATCATGATAATCTTTTGGAAAGGAAAAGGATAGTAAAGTAATAAGGTGAAAGGTTTTAGAAAATTATGCAAAATCATTGAAGAGGTGATAGTTACAAGTCTATGAAGGACAATGCTTATAGGGAATGCAAATGTGAAGGAGGATTCAAAGACATGGAGGGGTAGTGTATTGTCATCAAGTGGAAGGATAGTCCTCATAAATGAAATGTATGCACAATCATCATCTATTTTGAAAGGACTATCACTATGATGTAAGCATGGGACAGTCATATGGAAAGGGAAGCATTTAGATAACATATTTTCCCATAAAACCTTCATAAAAAGGGTAAGGAATGCAATATAGACATGAAAAACCTTAATCATGACAGTCATGATAAGTCTTGACGATCTATATGATTGTACTTTGACTACCACAATGCACAAAATTTAAAGGAGGTAGAGTTCATGTAGAGGCATAGTCATGTGCCAAAAGGATGGCAATCAAAAGAAAAGATAAAAGGGAAGTTATGAATGGCTAAATACAATAGGAATACATGAAAAGATGAATCTCAATCACTCCAAACTGCATTGGACACTCTAAGTCAAGTAATGGGAAAACAAAAGGTGGAGATGATAGTAGGAAAGGGTAGTTATAAGAAAAGGGACAGTCCATATTAAAAGCTTTCCATAATGTATTGTCATTAAAGGGGCAGAGTCTCATAAGGCTAAAGTCACAATCCAAGACAGAGGTTCAAAGGACAAAAGATAATAGGGAAGATTAATAGAAAACCAGTCAATAATGAAGTCAAGGGTCAATCCTTAGGATAGCAATAGTCCTATGAGTTTATGTTAGTATAGTAATGGATTGTGAGGTTCATATTTTTTATAACAGTGACAATAATGCATAGATTGTGAGTCCTTAACAATAGATTATAACTATGAAATAACGACAATGATTAGTGAGTATAAAGCAATAAACTCCTTTATGATGCATTGAGCTCTGAAAAGAAGACATAAAGGTGAAGGCGAGGGAAAGACTATCAAATCCTCATTAGAAAGGAATATAATGAAACATAGTGTTATAGGAGACTAATTTTTCAAAAAAACTAGAAGTGCAAATCCCTTTTCAAAGTGTCTTTGATTCATTGATCACATAAGGAGATTCTCCATATCTGAGTCTACCTAGATCAACACAAAGTTTAAGGCAGCACAAGTAGATAATATAATATGGTCTTCTATTATTTTAAATCACAAAGGAAAGAAGTCAACCATGTGAGAAGGACAATCCCTTAGATGTCAAAGGACAATGAACTATGTAAAAGACAGTAAAGATATGTTAGGAGGGGCAAGGTTTTGATGAACAAAATGCAACAATGATAGTGAGGAAACAATCCTATTGATATTTTTAAAGTGATAGTGTAATAGGACAATGGTTTTGGAGTTCACTTTACATGACAAGATGATGGATTAAAGAAGGTTTTGAAACCATGCATCAATTGTTAAATCTCTAAGTTTTCCTATGCCACCCTTGAAGGCCTAAGTTATTTGTAAGTAACTCACACACCTATGATCATGCAAGGAGTTGCACAAGATGATTACAAGTTAAGTGACCTATTCATGCTTATTTTTGGTGCACTTAGAGGCAATTTAGGCCTATTTTAGAAGCCCTCATGGTTACAACTAGAGTTGAGAGGAGTTTGAGGCTAAAATCATGCAATTTGGAGTTTCAAAATAGAGGCATTTTTGCCTTATACATCCAACAAGTTGAGGAATTCATGCAGATTGATGGATGATATCAATTCCAATCAATTTCATGTTTTCTTTAGAAGATTAGTTCAAGTTCAATTGGAGGACATTTCAAGGTGCATGCAAATGTCACCATGTCAGCAGTTCAAGTCAACTCTCATCACCAAAGTTTTCATGTCTCTGCTTCCAATTCACATCCAATTCCACATTCATGCAAGCTCAACATCTTCTACGAGGTTTAGCTTCAATTATGTTGAATATTTTTCTATTAGACAAAGCATTCACTCTTGTAGAGTTAGTTCTTCCTTTCTTCTTTTTCCTTATGCAAAAGAATGAGATTGTAAGTCATCTTTAAGAGATTTTTTCTCAATTTATAGCAGTTTCATGTAGTTTCAATTAGTTTTTTAGATTTGTATCAATTGAAGCACCTTATTATCAGTAAAATTTTAGTTATTTTAACTTCTCAATATCTATTCCATCGTGTGTACATTAATTATTGATGCATATTTTTTGTGATTAATCATTAATCTTTCAAATCTGTTGTCTCATTCCAATACCTTTGAGCAGAAGATATATGTTATATACAGGTCATAAATTATGTCATGAATGCTAGGATTTTGGTTGTGAGAACATTCTTGGTTTTCCTTCTAAAATTATAAGCAATTGGCTTTATGAAATATTGATGTGTGAGCAAGTAAAAAATTGAATTGTGTGAAGACTTGTTGAGATTTTGAGAGAGTTTATGTGTTGAAGTTGTGATACAGGTTTTGATCTTTGGTGCATCACCTGCTAGGGTTAGTAATATTTTCATTTTAGTTCTTCTATCCCTTTTCCTAATTAAGGTAGTAGTTTTTAGGAGGTTCATTAAGGGAACCAACTTTCTCTAGAGGTTCATCTTTTCCATAGGAAACCCACAGCTTGAAGATGATCCCATGTTTCATAGGATAGTTGAGTTTTACAATTGGTTAGGGTGCAATCCTTGTGAAAACAATTTTTGGCACACCTGGTGGGATGTTGAAACTCGTTTCAATCAAGAATTACTAAGTTTTCACTATTTTCCTCGTATATACAACAATGTTTTGGCCTTTTTGAGGTTATAAGAATATACTTGGTGACTCTAATATCTGATTTTGAAGTAGATCTAGTGCAAACAACATATGAGAAGAGTGCAAACAAGAGGAATTTCAACTCCTTTTGAGTATTTGTAGCTATCACTGTTGAGAATAAAAGGGAGAGCGAGGAGAAAGAGTCTTAGCCCACCAGTTAGATCACATTCCATTCCTCTGAATCATAGTCTGACAAGTTTTATTCCAAGGAATCTAGTATTGAATACAAAAGTGCTAGAAACTATAATGGCAATCAAGTTTTCTTTTGCACCGTTTAATGAGGGAAACCCATTGAATCTTGCTCAGCATGATGATATACTTGTGGTAGTCCTTAGAAGCTTACCTTTTTCATAGGAGAAGATCAAACTACACCTGTTGAGCATATCAAAGATGTGTCTACATTGTGCTCAATTCACAATATCATAGCTAAGAATGGGGTAATCAGGCTCTTGGATGCATCACTAAAGGGAAAAGCTTTTCAATGGTTCAGGGTTGGTTGTCAATTCAGCCAGAAAATGGGATGAGTTAGGAGATGGCTTACATAAATAATTTGAAGATAAGTCAGATCATCTATCTTTGGTGGAGCAACTAACTACCATCAAGAGAGCTTCACATGAGCACATGATTGATTTCAACTTCTATTTCCAGAAGATGTGGGATATAATCCCACCAATGGTAAGGCCTTCAACTCAACTTGTATTTTTTATATTTCCTTAAAGCCCTTAATAGTCATATATCTGTGATGATTCAGTCAATGGGTAGAACTACACTTCCTAATGCATATGACATCGCCATTAGGGAAGAAAATAACCTTACACAAGTTGGTAAATAGACCCAAGGCCTCCAATACCTATTTTTATGAGGTACAACCACCTATACCATTGCTAATACCCCCAATAGTTATTGTCCCTACTATATTAGCACTGAGCTATCCAAATTTTTCCCAAGAAAAGGCTATCCTAGATCCATCCCATGAATTACAAGAGATAAAAGGCTTATTCCAGACCTTTGGTAATGAATTAGTGAACATAAAGAAGCAAAAAAATCATAATTTCAGACCTTATTAGCCCAATCAGCCTAATAGGCCTCCTTACCAAGTTGATCCTCAAGGTTAGGGAAGGAATTTAATGCAAGGCCTTATCAACCTTACAATCGAAATGTTGCCAACACTTCTAGAGAACTTGTACCCATGAAAAGTAACATGGCATATGACTGAGTGGTTTTTTCCTTGCAACCAACCTCATAACCAAGCCACCTATTCCAATAGAGTGATCAATTAGACCATCATTGTACAAAATAACATTGTTTTCCCACAAGATGCAACACAAGAAACTCATGAAAAGCAAGGTTCTAATATTGATCAAGGCCACTAGGCTATTACTTTGATGAATTAGCAAGGTGGAGAGTTTTGTGGGGTGAATCATCCAAATGCATAGAATCAGTCATTACACTCCATTGCAGACAATACAAGGGAAAAAAAGAGGGTTGTTGACATAGGACAACAAGCTGATAAGGGGGAAAATCAAGCTCCTATAGGTCACCAAAGTGTTGTTGGTCCATCACATACACCAAATGTGAAAATACTACCAAGAGCACAACTTGGGGTAAGAAAAGAGTAGCCTAAAAGTCAACCACAACCGTTGCAAACATAAGGATAAGCTATCATTCCAAAAGGA
>VDFB02327106.1:0-14580 GCA_007258455.2 Sequoia sempervirens
GGGCAATTACAAACATGATAAGCAAAACTGAGAGAAATGCTGACAGTACTACTGTTCAGCTTACAATGAGAAGTAGAATGCCTGCAAGGTCAAGGATTTAAGCTCTACAAGTTGCTGCAATAATAAAGATGTCATCCACTAGGTCAATAATGAATTCCTAACACCCGTCCTTCGCTAATATGCAATTTTCTCAAGTCTGATCTGACAGACCAGCAACATGAATTACATAACCAGCAATGCATAAACTCAATGAAAAGCTCACAACTCACTCATTTCTCACTCAAATTACATGAAAACTGATGCAAAATACTCTTAAAATGATGGCGCCTAGTTTAGTTATGAGAAAGGACAGCCAAAAGTGGCTACTAATTAATGGCACGGATCCCAAAGCACTCCAGAAAGGGCGCCCTACAAGGAATGACGAATTTGCTTTATAAAATCATAAACTTCGTATTAATGACGAATTTGCTTTATAAAATCATAAACTTCGTATTAAAATCTGCAAATATTCATGAAGGGTCTCTTCCAACAGAGAAAACCAATGAGACAATACTCAGAACAACTCTTTTTGTATTTTTTGATTTATGAGTGAAACTATAGATTCAGCCTTGTTATCAGCAACTACAGAAAATGACATAAAATGCAATAAACTGAACTACATAAGTAAACCCAAACTACAAATGCAAACCTCACTACAAAATGTCACTCAAACAAGCAAACCTCTCCACTAGGTGCTATATCTCAAGCACGAAGTCGAGCCAAGGCTAGGAGGCATTCATTCCTCGAAGCAATCCTGTTACCATTTCGGCAGCATAACAATATAGAAGTCATAAGATGTCCAAATGAAGGCCCAAAGCTCCCTTTTATAATTTTGAGAGGACCCTCCAGAAGCTTCTAGAAAGAAACCCTAATTTTCAATTTTGTAACTGTCTTCTTTTCCCTCCAATTTGGGCGCCCCCTTTCATGAAGTTAATATTTCTTTATTTTAAAATATTTTCCTTCATAAAAAGGCGTCCTTTTCTCCAAGTAATATTTTTTGACTTTAGAAATATAAAATACTTCCTTCATGAGACAATACCCCTCAAGGTCCCTTCTTTAAAACAACTTAAAGTCATAATACTAGGACAAGGGGTTATTTTATAAAATAAAACATTATTGTCTTTAAAATACTTATTCCTCAAAATGAACCCCTTACGCCAAAATTCAGAATTACCCAATGAACTGCTAGAAGAGGAAAGTTGACTGAGCTGGTGTTGATTGGACCACTGCCAAAAATAGAATTTACTAAAAATAGTAAATTCAGAAAATTGCTCGGATCAAACTGCATGCGACACCATTGCGAAGCTTTCTGAAAACCCAGAAAGAATCCGCACTCCAAATTCCCAAACTCTGAGATGTAGCCATCATAACTTACTAAAAATAGTAAGTTCGGAAAGGTTGCCCGAAGCAGTTGCAAGTCATACCTCTGCGAAGCTCTCTGAAAACCCAGAAGGAATCCAGGATCCAAACATCCAAACTCCAACAAACAGAACCTTAATTCTTCAAGAGAACCCATCAAACAGCTGGAAACCCTAATTCTACCACTGACTTGCCGACAACACACTGAGAATAGGCTACCAATCACTAAAAAGTGAAGTGCTAAAAACGAGGACATTACATTTGCTGATTTGATTTTGGCCCCTGCTTTCTTGGCTTTTTCTCCCTTGATAAGAAAAGTTAAACCTTTATATGCGATCGCTGCCCTTGCTATATTTTTTAATTTTAATTTTTAAATATCAATTATTAATTGACAAAAATAAATTAATAATTAATATATAAATTTTTTTTTAAATTTTTAAACAACAATAATAATAAATTTTTAATTAAAAATTAATATTACCATAGTTGCCAAGAGATTGGTAATTGTATTGGTATGGGAGACTGGTACCAGTATTGGTATGCCATTTTTTGAAAAAAGTAGGTTATATGTACTTGGAGATGCCAATTTTATACATGCATATATATAATGAAATATCCTCAGTTTTTTTTGAATTTTTACCAAACAACAATGCACCTGTTAAGGTTAGCTCCAAAATATAATCAACTGAAATGGAACCCTTCACTTTTTGATCACCAAGATCTCGATGGGGGCGAGGTGAGAGTATACGGTGCGAGGGGATCGTTAGCTATAAACTGGAAATGAAAGGTACAATGTTGTAGGCGGCTAGCCAACCGTTTTTAAGGTAAAATATTGAAAGTAAAGTAGGCGGATAACCGACCATGAAAGCTCGACCACTTATTCAACGAGAGCGATTATTGGTATTATTAAAACTAAAAGACTCAACCACTTATTAAATGGGAGTGAAACAAACTGAAATATAAATAACTCACCACTTATTCAGTGAGAGTAAAAAATACAAAATTACAAAGTGCTGAAAGCAACTAGCTGATCAATATTATTGAACCAACATTACAATATGCTCACAATACATTGATTTTTGATGCGTTTTGCTCTAACTTCAATACCAAATGACTTACAATATTTCCGATTACATATATGAGTAGAAACACTAAGGAAATATAGCATGAAATGGGAATAACCAGGTCTGATATACAAAACCGGCAAACTAAAAACTCAACCAGCAAACACACAAATGTGCACAAGTACTCCAAAACAGCTCCAATGCTTATCAAAACAAATGCACACGAATCTCAAGGAATAAGCATCCAAAACTCAAGAGCTTAATCTCTCCAACCAGCAATGAATAGCATGGCTCGAATCCCAATGTAAGCAATCACAAAGGGGCGGCCTCAAGGAGAAGTTGACCAGCTCTAGAAAATCAACCACTTGACATTAAAATCTGAAAACTTGTGTGAAGGGGCGCCCAAGGCCAAGAGAGATAATAAGCTAATACCCAGAATCAAAAGAAAATCACACTAAGAGCTGTAAACAAAAACATGCTTTAGTTAAGCACAAACTAGCAACATTAAAATTAGAGAATAACAACAAAACCTTCAGCTGTGAAGCTCAATCTGCAATCTCTAGAAACCAAAATTTGCTAGGAGGTATGCGTTCCTCGAAGCCAAAGGTCTGAAATCATTTCAACAACACTTCGTCGTCAATAACAATGGATGCCAAATGCTAGAGAAAAGTCTCTCTTAAATAGAACTCTGTGGTGACTTTTCAACTTCCATCTTTTCCCTCCAAAAGGGACACCCAAGCCTCGTTTTAAATATTTTAATTTTTAAACACACTTATTTCTCCTCCATTCTAGGCATCCAAGGCTCAAAGATAAATATTTAACTTTTGAAAATATTAAATTCATTCACATGAGGCATCCACCTGCAAAGCCCACCTTTTAAATCATGATTAAGTCATTGTGCTAGGCCAAGGGGCCAAAATAATATTAAAATATCTTAATGACTTAAATAAATCATTTTACCATAACGAGCCTCAAAAATACGAAAAGCCAAATATACCCAAACTGCCTTGCCCGAAATAGAAACACTCTGAACTACTGAATTGCTATGACCCGAGACACTACCAAAAATAGAACTTACTAAAAATAGTATACTACTAAAAATAGTAAGTTGTTCCAAACTCATTTTAACCACAATCCAAGTAGCCGTTGTAACTTACTAAAAATAGTAAGTCTTGGAAAAGTTGTCTGATTTAGATGCATGTCATACCATTGCGAAGCTTTATGAAAACCCAAAAAGAATCCAGAATCCAAATTGCAAAACTCCAACATGCAAACCCTTGAAAACACCAAAAACCTCCAAATAGCTAGAAACCCTAATTTTACCTCTAACGAGCCTACGGGCATCCGGAATAGGCTGACAGGCCATTGCACTGCTTATTAGTAAGAAGGGGACATTGCAGTCCACCCTCCTCGAGATTGCTTGTCCTCAAGCAACCACAAGTCTGGATGCTGTAAATTGTGTTCACCTTCCCATGTAGCATCCTCAATTGGCAAGTTCCTTCATTTCACCAAATACTCTTTGATTGTTCTCGTTCTCAAATAGCGCTCTTTAACATCAATGATCTCTTCAAGAATCAACACCAACCGTCCTTCTTCATCCAATGGAGGTAACTTTGAAGTAGCAACAACATTGTGCCCAAGCGCCTTTGTGATAAGCCTAGCCTAAGCTGACTCAAAAACTCTTCTTTGTTCCCTTGAAATTTTGTCAAACAATTCACTTGCAACCTCCCTGCTTGCTGGTTCATGTGATCAGACTGATATGTTCTTTGGAAAATGATTATTGAATGCTTCCAATGCTTGAAAAACAACTCTACTATGCATATATTAACACCTAAGAGCATGTATGACTTTCCTTAATCAGCTACAATGCATATCAATGACTTCTAAGTGAAAAACTTGCACCTACAGCCAACTAGTATTTTGACAAACAGTTGGTATGCAAACTAAAATCTGAGTAAGAATGATATTGTAATGCTTATTGACAACTATAAACAACCAGCAATCTGTATCTCCTTATTACAATACAATGATTCAATACAAAGCTCATGAGATAGCCAAGACTCTTGGCAATTTTCAATAGAATTATTCAATTGTGATATTGCTGGTTAACTATCACCTACAGTTGCAAATAAAAATTCTAAATGCAATACTCAAATCTGACTTCAATACTTCCCTACAGCAGTATGCTAATCACATGAATGATTAAATACAACTAATGCAATAGCAAGAAATACAACAATGAATTATGTATCTTGGTATTACATTCATGAATAACAGGTCTGATTATGAAATGACATTTACAACAGCACCCAATAATGATCAATGCAACTATGAAATTGACATGAAAACCTGGTATATGAAGTCGCCTTGAGTTTCCAAGGAAGAGGCAAGCAATATCTTGAAGGATGAAGACCACAAGAGCCCAAATCGAAAATCTTGGGTATACAGCAGCTAATTGCAGGTCTGATTTTATACCAGCACCTGGAAAAGAAGATTGTTCAGCCCTGTGAAACCCTTGAGTAATTTGCTGCAGTCAATCTACTGATTTTCCCCAACGTGTAGAGATGCTGCCATCATCAAACAACATAGCCACCACCATTAAAGGAGAGAACAGACCCTATCTTGAGGCGTTTGGACCTAAGAGAAACACGTCCCAGGCTGTAGCTGTACGTCCCAGCAGCAGATGTAATTCCTCCAAATCACAATCTTAAATCATGGCTAAAGATAGATATTGAGGGATAAATGCAACCAATCTGATCATCAGCCTGCAAACCCTCCCATTGTGCACAAATACTGTAGCATTTTACTATTCACGTATCACTGTAGCGTTTCACTATTCACGAGTTACTGTAGCGCTTAACAACAATTCAGATCTGCAAGTAATAATCTTCAAAACCCTTGTGAAACTTCACCAATTTGCACAAATGAAAAGACCGAATTATCCTCTCCTCAATTTGCAACCTTTCAAGAGATCTTTCACTCCCTCAGTTATGCTATCAATAGGAAGTTTTTGTTTCCTATGATCAAAGAAGAAAACTGCGAAAGCCCTGGGCTCCACAAATAAAAATCAATCAAAATATTATTCATCAACTGGATGCTGAGAATGAGCTCTTACCTCTCTTTTTATTCTTTCCTTAGGAGAGCTCAAACACCTTCCTGACCAATGTGGGATAAAAGATTTATTCCCACATTAAATTATTCACTTAACGCACTTTATTATATTAAAGTGACTTTATTATTATAAAGTTACTTTATAACTTTATAATAATATTAAAATATTAAATAAATCACTTAAGTCACTTAAAATTTAATATCTCTTGATGTACTTGTCTGATTGCTAAGCCGTCTGAGCCAGGAGTCGACTCTCCCTGTTCTCCATGTGATTGGATGCCCGTCTAAAAATAGAAACCCTGAACAGTGACTTACTATAAATAGTAAGTATGTGAAATTGGGTCTAGAAATAGCTGCAAAGGCCCAATCAAGGTCGACACTGCCAATATGCTCTGCTCAGGTGTCTTTCTATTAATAGGAACCCTGACTCTCCGAAAATAGTAACTTACTATAAATAGTAAGTGTGCCAATCTAAGTCAAATAACCTGTGCAGAGGCCAAAACCTGAATCCAGCTGGGTAGGGGCTGCAACAAACCAGTTGGAAAAGTATGCCCATTCTTGTTCATCTGACAAGTTGGACACTCCCTTATGTAGCGTAAGACTTCATCTTTCATCCCTTGCCATGAAAATATTTTACGGATTTGCTTGTATGTCTTGAAATACCTTTGATGACCAGCAAGAGGAATGTCATGAAAGGACTGCAAAACCTTCTTCTTAAGCTTGGATTCAGGCACCAAGAAAATTCTACCTTTATACTGAATCAATCCATCAACCAATTGATATCTTTCATCTTGCAAATGACCCTCAACAATGCTGGTTGCAAAGTGATTTTTTGCATAATCAGCAACAATTTTTTCCTTCCAATTTGCAATAAGCTCAACCAAAGAGTTCATATGAGGCTTTTTGGAAAGAGCATCAACCACTATGTTATTTTTCCCTTTGACATACTCAATGTCAAAGTCGTAAGCTTGAAGCTTACTCACCCACTTCTGCTGCCTTTCATTCAAATCTTTTTGATGCATGAAGTGCTTGAGACTGTTATGATTAGTCTTCACTACAAACTTACTCCCCACCAAGTACTGTCTGAACTTGGCTAATGTGTGCATGATTGCAAGCATCTCCTTGTCATAGATTGAGTATGTTTTTTCAACTCCTCTCAATTTTCTGCTCTTGAAGACAATAAGATGTTTGTCTTGCACAAGAACAACCCCAACTCCTTCACTTGAAGCATTACATTGCAATTCAAATGGCTTGGTAAAGTCGGGTAGAGCCAACACTGGACAAGAACTCATGATTTGGTTGAACTTGTCAAACACAACTTGTGCCTTATCCGTCCATAGGAAAGCTCCCTTCTTGGTAAGATCAGTGAGGGGGGCTGCCATCTGAGAATACCCCTTCACGAACCTTTTGTAGAAACCACACAACCCCAAAACCCCCTTCAAATGTGACACATTCTTTCGAGGCGGCCAATCTAGGATTGCTTTGATCTTTTCTGGATCAACTCTAACTCTCTTAGAGCTGAGAATGTGGCAAGATTAAGCAGCTTTGTCATTCCAAATTCATACTTTGGCTCCTTTGCAAATAAACATTCTGCTTCCAAAATACTAAGCACTTCCTCTAGGTGCTCTTCCCATGACTTGCTGAATATAAGAATGTCATCGAAGAAGATGAGCACAAACTTTCTCAACTGCTGCCTAAAGATCTTGTTCATGCAAGATTGGAAAGTTGCAGGCGCATTTGTCAAACCGAATGGCATGACAAGGAATTCATAATGCCCAAAATGACATCTAAAGGCAGTTTTCTCAATATCAGACTCCCTCATCCTTATCTGGGGATAGCCCGATTTAAGATCAATCTTAGAAAAGTACATGGCTCCATATAGCTCATCTATCCTAGGGATTGGGTACCGGTTCTTAATTGTCTTCTGATTCAATGCATGGTAATCAACACACATGCGCAATGTACCATCTTTCTTTTTTGACCAGCACCACTGTTGAAGCGAAGGGACTCTTGCTTGGGCGAATGTGACCCATATCCAAGAGCTCTTTGATGGCCTTCTCAATTTCATCCTTCTGCTTCTTTGGGTAGCGGCAAGGTGTTGTGATGACTGGCTTTGCACCTTCTTCAAGTTCTATCACATTCTCACAACCCCTTTCAGGAGGTCTCCCAGGAGGTATACTACCAGATACTTTGCTCTTCTTAGTGATCAAGGCCTGAATATTAGGATGATAGTGCCTCTTATCTTCCACTGGATTAGTTGGTAAGATCATGCATTTTGCTGCCCACTCTACTTGATCATGGCGAATCAGCCTTTCCGTTCTCTTGAATGACACAATACAAGGGCCTCCATTTGACATCCCTTTCAACACAACCTTCTTTCCATCCGATTGAAACTACAATTCCATTGTTTGCAAATTCAAGGTGATCTCTCCAAGAGATCGCATCCATTGTATCCCAAGCACCACATCAGTATCACCAATGCCTACAACATAAAAATCATCCTTCACTTCATAATTGCCCAACTGCATGGAGAGGTTGGGAATTCTTCTATTGCAAGACAATGTGAATCCATCGGCCAGTGCCACCATCATTTTGAAGCCTTCAAACTCCTCTTTCTTGAGGCCTCTCTTTGCAACCAACTCTTTGTCTATGAAGTTATGAGTTGCTCCAGTATCAATTAGAGGAACAATTCGCTGCGATCCAATCACTCCACGAACTCGAAAAGACTCATTTTTTTGAAAGCTCGAGAGTTGTGCCAAAGCACTCCCTCCTCCATTGTCTTTTGGTTCCTCATTTGGAGCTTCTTCTTCATCACTACCTGCTGATTCATACTGCTGATCAGACATATCAGATTTTGATCTCGAATCAGAATAAGCTTCCATGTGATGTGATTTTCCCTTTCCATAGCATTTGTGACCTTTTGACCAAGGCTCCCGACATGTATAACATACTCCATCTTTTCTTAACTGCTCACGGAGCTCATCAGTCAACTTCTAAGGAAATTTCTTAGGCTGATTTGAAGAATGCTTCCTATCCTTTTTGTGATTAAAGGATTTAGACTGAAATTTTGGCTTTGGGGCAGCCAACTCCATGCTCCTTGATTTCTTGATTGCTTCATCAAGAGTTGGTGGATCAAAGGCTTTGACCCAACCCTTCAATGGTTCCATCGATCCTTTAATAAACAATACTACAAGCCTCCTTTATGCGATGTTGGGCACCATTACTGACAACCTTTGAAAATCAACAACATATGAGTCTAATGAACCATGTTGCTTCAGCTGAGCCAACTCATGAAATCTAACCTCAGGATCCTTGTTATCAAATCTTTCTTCAACTTGTTTG
Organism: Sequoia sempervirens; assembly: GCA_007258455.2. Classification (NCBI taxonomy): domain Eukaryota; kingdom Viridiplantae; phylum Streptophyta; class Pinopsida; order Cupressales; family Cupressaceae; genus Sequoia; species Sequoia sempervirens. The sequence goes on from VDFB02327106.1 coordinate 8,916, forward strand.
TGAATTCTTCATAGGTGTGAATGAGGTTATGGCCAAGAGTGACCAAACCATGATAGCACCATTCGTGAGCAACTCCATCCAAATGTAAGGTGGCGAATTTGATGGCATCTTCTTCAAGCATCAGTCTTAGTGAGAGGTAGTTATCAAGCTTCTGCACCCACGACCTTGCCGAACACTTATCACTCCCATCAAAATGAGCCAGAGTAACTTTGCCAAGGGCTTGATGATAGTCCGTTCTAGGAGCCATAGGAGCATGATAATCATTCCTTCCGCCTCCTCTTCTCTTCTTTTGATTCATATATTGATCCAGTGATATGGCATCACGAATATTTGTTGGAAGCGAAGCATACTCCATGTAGCTATTTCTCACTTCATCTGCCAAAGACATCTCAACTTCAGCTAGTGGTTCTTCCCCTGGAATGAAGTTCGGAATGAGAGGTCTAGAGGTTGATCCTCTAGTGGTTGCAATATGTTGGCCAATAGTTCTATCTCTCCCATTTGTCTTTGAAGCATTGTTCTCTCCAACATGATTTTGTTGAGGTTGGGACTGATTTTGAGTCACATGTTGATCCATCTTTGCTAGGAAACGTCACATCATGTGCAACATGGTGTCAAACTTCTTTTCGGCTCTAGCTTCTCTTTCCTCCATTGAAAGTCTACCTCCTTTTTCCATGGTCTCAACCGCTTTACCACTTGTTGGTGTTTCCATTAGCACCTTTGGAGTGCTTATTGGAAACAATCAGCTATTGCAAGTGTGTAGTAACTGCTCTTCAAACTAGGAGGGGAAGCTCCCTCTTTTTGCTGATGTTTGCGTAAAAAGTACAATAAACTAAAGTTCCTATCTTTTTACTTAGCGGTAGGGCACAAGGGTGCATAAAGCACAATGCGTTACAACTAAGGTTTTCTTTGGTTTCTACAGATCTTAACTACAACTAAGATAACTTCTAATCTATCCTATCTCCTCTAGATAAATAGAGCAAGAGAATATAGAGGCGGGAATGTAATGGTTTGATCACTTAGACGAACTGTCTCTCATAATGCATCCAAAGGCTCTGGACTTCCAGATTTACACCGAAATAGAATCCACACAAGTAATCTTCAAACAGTAAGTTATATCCCAGGATTCCCAAGGAGGCACTATGTCCTTTCTGAGGTGTAGGCTGAAATGTAGACTACTAGAAACAACAAATAATGATATTCTTACTACCTAAATTCCCAAGGAGATACAATGCTCTTTCTAAGGTGTAGATCGAAAGAAGATTATTGAGAAAAACATACAATGATAGATTTTGAGATTTTAAGATCAAAGGCAAGGTAGCTCTCCTGATTTATTATCTCAATCTTCGATCAAAGGTTACACTTTGGGACAAGAACTTGTGTCAAAGAGACAATCACACATGAAGCTATCAAACCAAGAATACATGAACATGGATTGAACACACCTATCTGAATAGAGAGAACGCAAGTTGTACTTGGCGTTTAACTATAACAAATACAATTCAAGAACATATACTAAGCGAACAAAGTTGAAGGCTTTTTAGCTCAGCGTTTTGCTGCTGTGAAGTAAAGTTACAAAATAATGAGCAAAGCCTCTTATTTATGGAACTCAAAGTAGTAGGCAACCCTAAAGTCTCCTTGAGTTAACATTGAGTTCTTGCCAATCAATTAGCAAGATTTATTCCTATGTCTAAAAGTAGGCAACCTAGCAGTTAACTGGAAATCTACTTCAGTTAACTGAAACTAAACTAAAAGAGAACTCCAAATACAAAAGTTCCTTCAAAATAGACATCCACAATTAGTGGAAATCTAAAATAGACATCCATAATTAGTGGAAATAGACATGCATGATCAGTGGGACAGTAAGTTAACTTGGAAAGAGGCATCAAGTTAACTCCTGTTTGTCATAAATGCTATTTTGGAGGATAGGACTTCCCAACTAGGTGTTTTATACCTCTTCACCTCTAGTCAACAACTCCTCTAGCCAATCGTTGACTTCTTCTGCCTCTGGACAACTATTGCTTCGTAGGATGATGACGTGTCTCCGCATCATCTCTTCTCCACTCGCAATCTACTGTTGATATTCAATGATCTTTGCGGCTACATCATCCAGCTTTGTTGACATGATTGCAATCTTACTCAACTCGCAACCAACAGGGTCATTGCAAAAATTGTCATGGATGATAGTTTGGAACTTTGTTTTCACTTCGGCTAGCTCGACGTATGCACCTCCTTCGTGTTGGTAAAGGCAAGGGTTGGATGTTACCAACATTCTCACGAACTTGATAACACCTACCACAACCTGTCGGTACTCAATCAATTCTACAAAGTTGATGTCATATGCTTTCACCTTGTATGCAAGCTATTCTTTCGAAGAAAAAAGATGTTGCTTGTTCTCCTCTGCAGTAACTAATTGGTATACCATCTGCAAATCTGAGGAAGTAATCTCATCGGAAGACCTCTTCTTTGCCATGTCTTGCTTTGATTGCTAAATCTCTACGCAGAGATCATGAGATTTGTACCTTAACTGGTACAACTCTGCAAGTATACACCGTCCTCTAATGACAAATCCTTCCACTTGATTCCTCAAGTGCTTTACATATAAGATCAGTTGGTGATGATTTTGCTCTGTGGGGAGGTCTAGCAACTCTCGTGGCAAGGTAGAGATGTTTGGTGTACCGTGCATCAAGCTAGATATATATAATCTCAGCTGCTGGTTTTCAGCCTTTCAGGATGCTTTATCTTTGCCATCCTTAGCCATTCCTTCCTCGACACTCAATAATGCAACTCCAAGGAGATCTGCCTCCACCTGACGAGTGGTCTTACCGAGGTTGACTTTCAACAAGGTGAAGTCATCAACCTCTACCTTATGTGCATTCCTATCCTCAGGTGGCGCAGCTGTCTATGACAATTTCGTTGTCAACATTCTTTCCTACATGGACCTGCTTCCTCAGCTTCTTTACTGGCATGTCTTGATGGACATGGTCAAATTTGGTGAAGTCCAACTGGTAGGATGGCCTTTCTCTCTTCCTTCCTAGGAGACTCTCAAGCCAAAATGAATGTTGACTAGCCTTGTTGGAAGGAGGAATGTTAGGCCCTTAAATGCCTGAGGAATGGGATTGTGTTGTGATGTCGCGTGGTGGAAAATCCAAGTCAATGGGGACTGGTGACTGCTGTGGTGGTGGCAAAGTGGGAGGTTTTGCTTCCAGCTTAGGTACTGCATTAGTTGCAACTATTTCCATCATTGGCTCTGTCTCAGCTGTGATTGTCTCAATTATTGGCTCTGTCTTAGCTGTAGCTGCTTCCATCACTGGCTTAGCTATGTTTATGGCTGTATCCACATGTACCTTTTGCTGATTTATATCAGCAATTTGTATTCTTCCCCTTGTGTACCCTGACATTCTGGCTCCTCTAGGAGGGTTACTCCATTTCTTTTTTCTAGGCTTAGCTCTTGATGTGGAAGGTGGTGAAGAATGAACCGGTGGCAGCTCTGTGCGGGGAATAACTACCTTCCTTGTCTTCTTACTGCCCAAGTATAGTTGACTGTTTCAGACAACCCTGCTTGTTTTTTCCTCTATAGACGTACTTTCCTTGGCATACGACCCACTTTTCCAAGTGGTTGTGAGTCTAGCTGATCTATGAAGAATGAAGGAAGAATAACTTCCCCATCATCATCGAATAGGCCTTCCACGTCCTCTGACATGAAGTCAGCAATTTGTGGAAGTCTAAACCAGTTGTAATTGCATCTTAGTACATTGAAATCGTCTTCACAGTTGAACCAATAGTCCTCCATGGAAGACTCGTGTGAAGATTTTTGCTCAAGGTGTGCTACATAGTGACCCTGAGGATCATACTTTTGTCTCTTGATGAGGTACTTATGATTAAGTCTCACCATTTTGTGGCTTATGGCCTTGGAATTAGCCGTTGTCTTGCACTTGTAAAGTCCCATTTCAAAAGGAAAGTTTGTAGCAGTCTTGCGTTTGTTACACAGATGAGAATGTACTTCGAACAACTACTGCTAGAATTCTATGAAGACCATCCTATTTGATGGATAGCGAGTTATCATGGCAGGATGACCCGAGTACCCATACACGCATATGTAGGTGAAAGTGAGGAAATGGATGAACCAATCCGCCCAGTCTACTATTGCCTCCTTGGCTGCTGGTGATATGCGTATATGCAACTCGTGATCGAGGTCTCTCACGGTGTGCATCAGGAAGAGATCATTCACTCTCTTGAAATGTCTTTCTGCTTTTGTGAACTCGAGCTGTGTGAAATACTCGTGAACCTTCTGCACACCGAAAGTTCCCTCATTGTTCAATACTCTAAATTGGCCTTGGAAGGCAATCAAATATACGAGATATGAACACATGTGAAACCTGTGAGCCTCTAAGAATCCGGTCATATGCTTGTGAAGCGTATCACTGATAAGGTCAAGCCAATCATAATGCTCTCTATTGCTTACGATTTTGGCGATGATATAGTGCATCCATGACTGAAATTGGTTTGCCTCCTCTTGACTAGTGATACGGTTGAGTAGAGTGATCATTATTGCATACTCATCTTGGAACTCTCCACATGCCTTATTCTTGGGTAAGTTGGCCTTTTTTCTTTTAAGCCATTTTTCAGCCATTCTCTTCTGGCACTTGTCTTTTGACACTTCAAATGCCTTTTTGCATTCTCTCATAGATATGACTACATTTGCTGGAGATGGTGGAATGGCAAAGCACTTTTCGACATTCCTAGGCTTAAGGCTGCATATCACTCTTCCATCCACTGAACGAATCTCTTGTGTGGTAGGATTGTAATGCTTAATACAAGATATTACGAATTCTACGCTCTGTGTTGTGATGGGGATTGATGCAGCCTCAAGCAATCCAGATTGCTCGATGTTTCGTAATGTGCATTGGTCTATGCCTTCCAACCTTTCTGAGTCGACCTTTGGGTGTACCTGATGCATATTGGTGTCAATCGTTTTCAGGAAGTCATGAACCAAGACCGTTTTGGTCTTGTATTCGACCTAGGAGTACTGCATTCTGAAAACTTTGAAGATTGACTATGCACATGATATTGTTTGGACAACTTTTCTAAAACTCCTACAAATAGCACTTGTCGAGAAGTATTTTTGCTGAAAAAAATCTAACACCTAGGTATTGTAGGCACGTCAATGCTGAACAAACCCAATTTGTTTGATTTTCAAAATTGTGTCTTTTTTCGGAAATCCCTAAAAATAGGGGCAGCAAGGTTAGTGTTTCTGGAAAAATCTAACACGTGGGTTTTTTTGGAAAAGCTGTGCTAATCATACCCAAAAGGTCAGATCTATGAACGTCCTCTGTTCTTTTGGACATGCAAGAAGATCTAAGACAAGAAGTTTGGAAGTTATCAACTGCCTCTTTGGATCTTTAAGAAAATTATGCCTGAAGGTGCAACCTTTGATAAATTGTCCCTCTGTGCAACTGATCTTCAAAAATATCAAGAATAATGAAAACCCCTCTATCAGATCTTCAAAAGACGTCTTGGAGAGAAAATAACTGTTCTTGGCTTCAACCTGCAAAGAAAGATGTTGAATTATGACGCCTAGGCTTGCTAAATAGTGATTGATGTTGAAGCAATCAAGTTTGGGCAGCAAGTCATGATTGAGGAGTCAATTAGCCTGATCTGGAGTTCT
>VDFB02327107.1:0-70106 GCA_007258455.2 Sequoia sempervirens
TTTATTTCAACCAAAGAGTAATACAAAAGAAATTACAAACAAGAAGGCCAACACCAAAATCCAAGGCAAGCCATCAATTGACACCAAGAAACAATCTCATATCAACAGAAATAAGCTCCTCGAGCTCCTAAGACAAAACCACAAGAATTTCCTCCTAGTTATCCACCTTCCAATCACCACCACGCTCAGATGCCCACCTAGCCAAACCATCATCCAACTTATTCCACTCCCGAGGGATATGGAAAAAGGTGATAGATTCCAAGAACCTGCACAAAGAAATAATCTGCCTAACTACCACAACCAATTGCCAATTCATGTCTTCCAGTTGATTTATGTTTAACAAGTCAATCACAACCTAAGAATCAGATTCACAAATAACCTTCCTCCATCCAAGAGCACAATCCCTTTTCATAGCCATAAGGATTTCCAAAGCCTCCATAAGATTATTATTTGACCACTACCCACAAATATTCAGAAAAGAAAAACTCCACAATCCCATCACTATTCTTGCCAATACCCCCCACCCCCGCAGGACCAGTGTTGCCTCTAGATGAACCATCAATGTTGATCTTCAAAACTCCATGGGGTGGGGAGGTAGCCAATTCCCTTCACGCACCATCTTCCCTCTAACTTTTCACCTCAAGCCAGTATCAGGCCTACCCACAACATTACTGGAGATTCCCAGATTCAGAACAATCCCCCTCTCCTTAGGAACCATGGGGACTGAAAGATCACACTTAGCCATAACACTTTCTGGGAATAACTCCCAACACTCTCAACAAAATTGTCTCACGGTACTTCTTACCGAAAAGATTCTCGATTATTCGACCAAAAATCCTCCAATGAAGAAGCATGCTAACATGGTAAATTCCAAGAAGCCCACCAAAATTTCCAAATCTCCCTAACAAAGGGACACTGAAAAAATAGGTGAGAAACATTCTCCTCACTACAAGAACATAAAACACACATGGAGGTACCATGAAACCCCCGTTTTTGCATATTATCCCAGGTCAAGCATCTACCCTGCATCACTAGCCAAGAGAAAAAGTTACTCTTGGGCTAGGAAAAATTATTCCAAACATGCTTCCACCAAGAGACCCCTGTACTCCTATAAATATGCTTATCCAACAACTAATACCCAACAGCAATAGAGAACCTGCCTCTTAGATCATGACCCCATGCAAGAACATCCTTGTCCTCCAAAGAATTACAAAACCCATTTTCAAGAATATTGGCAAGCTCTTGATGCTCCTCCCTTGACCCACCAGGAGGCCACTCCTACATGTTCTTCCACCAATAGACAGTAGACTATTCTAGAAACTGAGGGGACTTAAAATCATTCACAAACTGCCAACCTGCCTCCAAGAAGATTTTGCTAAGATCCTGAAGATGAGGATGACCATCCCAATAATCTGACCAAGAAATAGCCTCTGACCCATGATTACAAATCCATAAAATACCCTACTTGATCAACTCATCCCCTCTTTTAAGAGTACTCCAATCCATTGAGCCTTTCCCCAAAAGACCAAAATGAGGGACCTCATTGCTATCAACACAACCCAAATATTTGAAATAGAGAATCTTAGCCCAAGTCTGCTGCTGTTGAGTACATCATCTCCAATAGAGTTTTGCAGCCAAGGATTGACCATTAAGATCATCTTGTCTCAACCCAAGACCCCCTTCATTCTTAGAACAACACACCTCCTCCCACTTAACCAAGCTCTATTTTCTTGAGAGAAGATTACCTAACCAAAGAAATTACCGACAAAGACATTCAAAGTCCCAGACAAAGCTAGTAAGGTCCAACAACACAAAACACCTGTATAACAGAAGAGCCTGAACCACAAACTTCAAAAGAGTAACTTTGCTAGCAGTAGAAAGCCATCTACAGGTCCAATGACTTACTTTCTTATGAATTTTTTCAATCATATCCTGCCAATACAATCTTGAAAGCTAATGTCCCACAATCAGAATCCCCAAATACACAAAAGGGAGAGAACCAATCTAAAATCTGAGGATCATGGCTATCCTCCATTGGATTAAAATAGGCGTATTGAAAAAATAAATGGAAGACTTATTCTCATTAGTGCTCTGACCTAAAGCCAAAAAATAACAATCCAAAGCTCTCCTTAGATTAACTGCTTCCTCCACTCTAGCAACCCCCATCAAAGCAATGTCATCCACAAAATGAAGATGGTACTGAGGTGGGATGCCATTACCCCAACACCACCCCTAAATCAAACCAAGCTCCACCCGGGATCTCAAAAATAAGCCCCTCTACTATTAGAATAAATAAATATGGGGAGAGAGGATCACCTTGTCGTAAGCCCCTGGATGCCCCAAAAAGCTTTGAAGGCTCACCATTGATCAATATAGAGAAATATTAGGAGGTGATACAACTCATAACCCATTCAATCCAATCACAGCTAAACCGAAAAGCCTTCAAAATCTTATGGAGAAAATCCCATTTGACACGATCATAAGATTTTTCCATATCTAGCTTAATGAGCATAGCCTTCTCCCTAGAAACAGACATAGAGTGCACAGACTCAGCAGCAATAACCACCCCATTGAGAATCTGCCTCCCAGCCACAAAACCACCTTGCTCCTCAGAAATCAACCTATCCAGTCATGGCTTCAATCGTTCCACAATAAATTTGGTGATAATCTTATACACCACATTGCATAAGGAAATTGGTCTAAAAAGATCCAAAAAATTAGCATTCATATCCTTAAGCATTTCCTTATTCCTATGGGACTCCTAGACCACTACCAACAAACCAAGCTTGATAACCTCCCAAAACTCCTTAAAGAATTTTATAGGAAATCCATTAGGACCAAGAGCTTTTCCTTTCTTCATTTGGAATGCAACCTCCTCCAACTCAGCCAATTTGATTGGTTTAGTTAAGGCCTCATTCATTTATCTAGTCACCAAAGTAAGAATACAAGCTAAGATGGAAGCCTCTTCAGCGCAAGCTGGGGGGCAGTCATTGGAAAATAAATCAGAAAAGTATCTGACAGCGTCTCTTGAGATCTCAACACTAGTGCAAAGAAGGGTCATGTCATGAGCCTGAATAGCAAAAATGACATTACCCTACCTCATGTCTTTGACAGAATTATGAAAAAAAAAAGTGTTCCTATCATCTTCTTGAAGCCACTCAATACGAGACTTCTACTTCCAAAATATTTCCTCTTGAAGCTCACATTCCTCCACTTCCTTCACAGTCATCATTTTAGCCCTACGCAACTCCTCAGATAGTCCTTGATTTTAGATTAGCCATGTAACAGATTCAGCTGATCCTGAGCTTTCCTCTTAGCTTGGAAGACATTTCCAAAGTGATTTCTATTCCAATGTTTCAACATATATTTAACGAATTGCAGATGCTTAACAAAGGAGTACATAGTAGTGTTGAAATTTGGCTTCCCATCTCTCCACCAACCTAGAACAAATCATGAAGAGAAGCATCCTGAAGCCACATAAGTTGGAACCTAAAAGAAGGCTTCTTCATAGGGAATTAGACAAAAGAGCAAAAAAATTAATTGGCCAATGGTCAAAACCCCGCCAATCCAAAATTTCAAAGCTAGTCACCCAACTATCTCCCACCCAGAAGCTAGAAACCAAGAACCTGTCCAATCTTTCAAAAATAACATCATTCCCAATCCTCTTGTTGGTCAAGGTGAATAAACCATTCCTAGGTTTGATGTCAACCAAATGCAAAGCATCCATGTTATCCCTAAGAAGCCCAACAGAGGGATCTAGATGCCCAGTACCCCCCCTTTTCTCTTTAAAGGAAAAAATAGCATTAAAATCACCTGCCAAAACCCACGGATGAAGAGGCTCCAAGGAATAAACAAATCAAATATGGGCCCACAAATTCACTTACCAATTAATTCAGTAAGAGCATAAATATTAGAGAAAAGAGCTTGCTCACTAGATTCCAAACCAACAACCACCAAAGAAATAGAGTGTTGACACGCGATCCACCAAGAAGGGAAAACTTTATGCGGGTACCACGAATAAAAAATTCCCCTAGAGCTACCCTACGCGCCCACACACTGACACATACCACAACCCCAAATATTTTGTGCCAAATTCATCATACTATCAACAGGAAACTTACTCTCCTGAAGGAAAACCAAGTTTGGAGAGTGCACATGAATCAAGTCTTGAATAGCCTTTTGTCTAGGAATGTTATTCATACCCCTCACATTCCAAGATATCACAATCATCAAGCAGATTGGGAGAAGTGAGCATCAATAGTTCTCATTGGACCCGATTCCACCAAAGTTTCCCCAATTAATTTAATTTTTTTTTAATCCTTCTTCCTTCTTGCTTTGAAAGGCTTCTCAAGAAGATTCTTTTTAAAAGGTTTTTGTTGTAAGCCAAGAGGTGTAGAAGAAACCCTCTGCTTCCTTGACTCAACAACTCCCTTCTCAAGGTTAGAACACGATTCGGGCAAACCAAGCCCCAATGAGGTATCCTGAGCTAAAGGAGCCTCCATCAACAAAGAATCTAAGGGAGGAACACTCGAATCCATCACAACACTAGGGTTCATCGACATATGCAGACTACAAATAGAGTCATGCCAATCTCCCATGAGAGGATCCACTGATGGCTCATCCATAACCTACATTTCAGTGGGAATTCCTTCCTTCTGAACCAAGTCATCTAAAGCATCAAACCTGTTAAATGTTTCATCTTCTTACTGATCCTTAAAAGTCCTCTTTTGTCCCCTGTTCTTGTTGCGGTGTTTGATGGGAGCAAAACCATCCTTATCCATCCCTACCCCTTGCATGGGCGTCTTGCCTTTATCCAAATTTTGTGTTGGCAGAGAATGAGTAGAACCTGAACCAGAGTTATTAACCGCTTTGGGACACTTCTGCTACAAGTTCCTATACTCATGGCAAATATGACAACAGAAGGGAAAAGTTTCATAATCTAACTGTTGAGTCCAACAGACTGAACCAAGTGTCATATCAATTGAGTCTGAAAATGGCTTTTTCAAATCAATTTCAACACAAACATGAGCATAAAAAAATATTTTCTTAGATAGGGTTTGCTGTGAAGGGCCAACAGGCTTTCCAAGCATGAGAGCAATCATCTATAGTATATCATTCCTCCAACATTCCAATGACAATTGAGGAAGGCGAACCCAAACCAGAGCCTATGAAGGAAGCTCCTCAACAGAATTAAAACCCACATGACAGGGCTTCATAAAAAGGCCCACTTGATTATAAAAATAAGGCCCCCCTTCAAAGGCACGATTCTGATCAGCAATGCAAGAAAAGTCCACCAGGAAAAAATTATTGGCACCCAACAATATCTCAAAATACCCCTTTGGGTTCCACGTTCTCTGGACCCAAGAATCCAAAAAGGGGAGTGACACACACAACCCCATAAATTTTCATATTAAAACATGATCACAGTAATATGCAACATCTTTTGTCATAGACTTCAGTTGAATGATCAACTTTGGACGATCCAATGACCTTTCCAAACAACCATTAATCTTGTGCAAACAAACCCCACTAGAATGGGATGGTCCACCCTCTACAACATCCATGATCACAATGAAAACCACTCATCCCACTGTGAGTCTCACTCAAAGGTCACACAGAAGAAACGACCAATGCATAAAGCAAAGCTTTCCAAATGGGCACCACAAGCACGGATACCTACCACACAGGCCGTGGGTTCAAGAGAAAGCCTGAAGCAACAAAAATAGCCACAACAACTCTAAAAATCACCGATCCAAGCAAAGAGAAACACCGCCAAAGGATAGGTCCACCAATACCACCAACTTGTCGCGTCACCTCCTCGCCTAATGCACTCAGCCAACAGATACATACATCAATGGAAAAGCAACAAAGAGTTTTAGCCAGAGAACACACCACCCCCTAAACGCATAAAAATCCCCTCCCCACACAGCGAAGACACTAGTTGATCCAACCATGGAAAAATTGGGTGCATTTGCATAGATAGTGCGCTACATGTAGCCCGACCTCAAAATCTACGGGTTTGTAGAAACGTAGAAACCAGACCTCAGCAGGGAGATTGCAGAGTTGTTAGAGACGACTGTGAAAGTTTAAATGTCTACAGAAAATCTATTGACTCAACCCTAAATTATTTAGCCTTATGTAAGGCCCTTAAAAATTTCCCTTTCAACATTGTATTCTAACTAACATAAAGTGGTTTGCACATTTATCCACGCAAACACAACACTTAATGCCCAATTTATTCCCAGAGTTCCCTAGAGCTGCAACCTGACTCTAATACTAAGTGTCATGCCCATAATTTTAGCTAAAAACCCAACATTTTTTTAAAACATTAATTAAGATAATTAACCCTCTATGTGTTTGTGATGAACACTAGCCATGGTGTAAGTTGAGTTATTGAGAAGAGATTATTAAAACTAATCTTGTAAACTGTTTTAACTTTAATTAAGTAGTCATTAATTAATTGGCATGGAATTCATAATAGTATTAGTAACTAGTTAAATCAAGAAGCAATGATAACATTATCATTTGATTCATCCATTAATATTATTATTGTCCTTCTTATTGATATTGTAATGCCCAAAATTTTTCACGGGGAAAACTTAATAATTTATATTCTTTTTAACCCTAATCACTCAATGGTTAGTTTCAATGATAACGATTAGCATAAACAATTGCTTTTAAATCCAATAATTAACTTCTCCATTAGAACTCCAACTTACAATATTAATTTAAAATAAATATTTGTAATGCTTAACATCCAATTTAACAAAAAAATAATAATTAAATCTCAATACCTTTTTTATATAATTATATTTTTGTGAATATATATAAATATATACATATTTATTCCCATTAAACTATTTTTTTTGTATTTAGTCATTTCTATATATTTATAAAGTACAATCATATAAATAATAAATATTATATATATAAATCACTATATGGTGAATTTATTTAATTTAAGGAATGATAAAAAAAAAAATCTCTTTTTTCCTAAAAGTAAGGCTGAAAATTCTTATCCCTTCCATTTTTATTTTATAAACAAGTGTCCATGTGAAATTGGCAGTTTAAATTGTTAAAAAAATAAATGCAAAATTTATTAATGTGAATACAAATAAATGTAAGTTTTGTTAATTATAATGTTTCAGTATTGCTAATAAATTATTTTAATGACCTAACCCTAAATCTAACCCTAACCATGATCTAACACTATCCATAACTATAAACCTAATTTTAATCACTAACTTTTAAATAAATAATATATTTAATAAATGTCATATTACAAAATATTATATATTAACTAAATTTTATAAATAAAATAAATATAATATATACTAAAAATCATTAAAAGTTGGATATTACATGTTGGCAATGTTTCTTCTCTTATTTATTAATAAAATTGTTATATATTAAAATGATTATTTATTACAATTTGTTTATTTTTAATTTAATTTAATATATGTATGTATGTATGTATGTATGTATGTATGTATGTATGTATGTATTCATTTTAATATATAAATATTAAAAATAAAATATATTATATTAAATTATCAAGTTTGATTTGTAGTAGACACAAGTGTAATTATATCTCTTCATTCAAATCAATAATTGTTAAATAATAATGAACCAATGATTGTACATAGTGTGATTTTTCCAAAGTTCATGAATGATAGAGTAAACACTTTTGGATTAAACTGTGTATGCTATTTTGAATCGACGTTTTGAATCACACTCAATAATTCATCATAGGAAGAGGATAATGAAGAATATGATTGTACAAATAACCTTAAGAAGAGTTAAGTTGTGGGAAGGGGTAGGGTTGGGAGATGGAGAAATGAAGTAGAGAGTGAAAGTAGGGCTGAAAAGAAATGATAAGAAAATATAACAAAAGGAATGAATATTATATTATAACTGAAATAAATGAATAAAAGGTTGACAAGTTTTATAGAGCAATGAATGAAATACAACTCTGTAATAATTTATAAAGAGATGAATTCCAGAAGCGCAACCGTGGTTGAGGCATGATTACTAAAATTTATTAAAAAATGAAGGGAGAGATATAAAGGGAAAATATACACCAAGCTTGTATAATTTGGCAATGAAAAGAAAAGATGATTCATGTAAATATAAATTAGAAAAATAAATAAATGATTCAATTAAAATAAAAAATAGATGGTTAAGACTTCAGTTGATCAACCACCTCCTTAGATTCCCCCATAGTGGAAATGTAACAATCATTGAGTAATTTCAAGATATATACTTGGGCATTCCCTTTGGAATATGAGTTTCACTATTTGAAATGTGGAAATGGTTCATAAATAAAGTAAAAAGCAAGCTCCAAATTTGGTCAAACAATTTTTTAAATCTATGGTTGGATGCATTCAAATTGCCAACAAAATTCTCATAGTGAGTCATGTTTACATATCATCATGTTGGCTTCCTTCCAAAAGCAGTTATAATCAACTAACTCAATTAATCAGAGGGTTTCTATGGGGAAAATGGAATAACAAAAAAGACCTTTCAATTGCTTCATGGTTATACTACATCCAACCAAAAAACAAAGGGGGTTTAGGAGTAATTGATCCCCTCAAACAAGGGATCTACCTCATTGCTAAATGGATTACTAGATCTCTTAATGGAGTAGCACCATGGAAATCTCTTATTAGGAACATAATTGCTATTGATAAAACCAATAATGCTTGGAAAGAGGTTGTGTGGAAAGATAAAATCATAATGGCTAAATACTTCAAACCTCAAGCATCTAGACAATTTTTAAGCATATGGAAAGATTGGCAACAATTTTCATCTCTTCTTGAATGGAAAGGACAAGATCTTAGTCATGGCGTGATTTTTTTTGCTTCATCTATTTGGTGGAATAGATTGAATTGCTTTCATGAGCAACCTTTAGCGACCATCCCTCAGCTACATAGCAAACTCTTAATCAAAAAAGGCATCAAGGAATTTGGGGACATTTGGGAATTCACAACTGTAACTTGGAAAATTGACATGCAACTTAAGTAGGACTTCAGGTTGTCCAATGCTCTTATCAATGACATTCACAAGGTGCAATATACTATTCCTTTAGAGCTGCAACTAAAACTATGTACTCCTATTTCTTGCAAAATTTTCAAGCATTGGAGGTGGTTTCTAGGCTATAATATTGAAATTTTTCTCTTAAACTTATTTACCTTAATATCCTTCCTCCAATTCAAATTCATCTTAGATTAAGTCTAAAATGGAATCTAAATTGGTCAAAGTCCGAATGGTTTAGCTTTAGCACTGCTATTTGGAAATCAAAAGCTGAGGCCAAAGCTTAACTTTTAGCATGGAAGATTATTCATTACAAAATTGATGTGGGAGAATGCCTCACCTTTCTACGTAATCAATCCATCAAATGTTTGTTTTGTCACAAGCTAGAGACCATCAAACATTCCTTTTGGTCATGCAAACACTCACAATTAATTTAGCAAACAATTATGACTCTTATTCCTGACATGTTTAACATCAAATTAAAATGGAATTAGCTCTTTTAGGGCTGCAATGTTCTCAAAATATAGTTTCAAAATCTTTTCATCAATGACTCCTTCAATATGTTTGGTGGCTTAGATGTAAAGCTATTTTTTCTAATGATTTTCCTCCTACAAAAGTGATCATGCATAGTTTATTCTCTAATATTAATTTTTAGTACTCAACTCTTGCTAAAGTCATGAAGGAAAAACACAGTAGCATCTTAGAACTTCAAACCCAACTCTCTAAAGTTTAGTCTCAGTTGGCAGCGATTGCTAAAAAGCATAATGGAACTTTACTCTCAATGTTTAATATCGTTACGAAAGAACATGTACTACCCACTCTTGGAAAAAGGTGATTCCATTAAGCAACTTTTTTCAACTGTCTTAACTGATATGCACTCTGTTATTGATATGATTGTCTCTCTTGGTTGGGATGCACCTCCTCAAGGCACTTCTGCACTCTTGTAAATTCTTTTCTTATTAATATAATGTATTTTCCCAATAAAAAAAAGGTTATAATATACATTAATATAATAGATAAAATCATAATAATTTATATAGTATATATTAATATATATAAATATGTATTAAAGGAGAACCTACAAAATAAAATAATCTATAATATATATTATTATAAATATATAATATACATTAATATATTACCTACACAATGTAGGTTAACTTATTTACCTATAAAAATTACTTGCAATAAGATATAAATAGAAATAATATATATAAATTCTACATTAATGTAGTATATATATAAATTAATATTATCTACATTAAAATAGGTTGTATATTATATATAATAAAGACCTGAAATAATATAGGTTATCTTATATACCTAGTGTTAATCCAAATCTCTATAAAATAGTTAATTGATTTTTGTGAGATTTTATTTAATAAAAAAATAGCAGTTACATAAAAAAATCATTATTAAAAAATGTGAAAATAAGTAACATTTATTTATTTTAGAAAGATTTAATAAAATGATTTTATAAAGCAAAAAAATAAAAATCATTCTTTAAAAAATGTTTACCTTGCTTTCCCTACAAATCTGCCAGTAACACACATAACTTTTTAACCAATCATATGCACAATAAATAATTTTGATAATTTGGAAAGTTAAATATTTCACAAGTTGACTTTAAAAAATTGAATTTTATTTTAATTTTTAAAAAATATTGTTTTTGATTGGTTGAAAACTAAATTATTAATAACTAGTTAATTGAAAAAAGCCAAACTCATTACAATAGTACTATGCCAATGGCAAGTACTAATAACTTTCTTTCTTTTCCATCTATTTAATTATTTATTAGTATATTTGTAGTAGTTTAAATTAATATTTATTATTAAATGACACCATTAATATTGTGTTTATTATTAAATGTCAATTATTTGACATGTATATGGTGTCAAATTTAAGTTAATAGGTTTTATGTGGAGAGACATAACAAGAGATGAAGTGTAATGACATAAGCATGTTAAGAAAAACTATTAAATAGGGGACATATAAAAACAATTAAATCTATTAAATAATTGTTAAGTAAATAAACTAAAATAATACTTAGTAAATACAAATAAAATAACTCTTAATAATTCTAAAGAATAATAAAATAAGTCTTTAAGTAAAATTAATGTAAAACAACTCTTTAAGTAAATAAAAATAGCTCTTCAAATAAAAAAGTAAAAAGATAAAATAAAGTAACTATCTCGTAATGAGTTGGAATGGCATTGGGGGATGCTAGATTCATCTGATTGCTATGAAGTGTGAAAAATTAATGAAATGTGGTGGTAATACCTTTAGGTTCTCGATTTCTTAGCAATGTACAAGAATACCATACAACCTCTAATTGTTTTGCATTGTACTAGTGTTGGCTCCTCAAAAATGGCTTCATTATTTGGTGTGAAGGGTGTGAAGCAAGGGAGAAAATATAAACGTAAAGTCAAAATGATTGAAAATTTGTTGAAGAAGAGTAAGAGAAGGGTGTCATGGGAATAAATGGTGTCAAATTTTATGTCATATGTGGATAATGAAATAAAAAACCCTAAGCTTAGGCATTGGGTGGTGTGAATATGAGACTTAGCAAAGGAGATGGATGACACTCTATGTGTCAATATTTGGTTTGTCATGGAAAATATGTTGTTTTATCCTAATTATACTCATGGTCACTAGAACATGTTTGATGTTGCTCAATATTTATCCTACTCATATCTTATGGATGCTATACTTCAAATTGACACTAATAATGCCTATAGTTAGGGATGTAGTAATTAATGAACTTGAAGGTTGTTCCTCCAATGGAGGCTATCCCTACTTTCTCTAACTATTGCAACAGTGAGTGTTTGGGTCACAAGTGTTCAACTAGTGTTGAAGTGGTGGATCCTACTGGTATGGAAGTTTCATGTGGAAAATGTAAGACTTTCCATGAGGGTGGCTCAAGGCCTATGTAATTTACCTTGGCCTCCATATGCTTTGCTTCATAGAATATGTTTGTAGATTTAAAATATTTTTTGGTTAGTGGTTGTGGGTTGGTGGGCTTTCAACTATGGTTTTTTAGTAGTTTTAGGTAAATGTTTAATTGGTTGTGGCTTTCTTATTATAAGTAATCGATACAAACTTTCAATTAGTATGTTGGTTCAATTTCTTGTCGAATTTGGATATTGATTTTTTTCTCTAATTGTCTAGAATAGATTACTAATGTTTTGGTGATTCCTAGATTCTAAATCATATTTATTGTTTAAAAAATATATAAATAAAATAAAATAATTTTTAAATAATTTTAAAGTAAAATAAAATAATTCTCAAATAAATATAATAACTCAATATTGATATTAACATTAATTAAGCCCACACATGTAGTGGAGTTGGCTTGAGTCTTGGGTTTGACTTCGAGGCCTAGATTCACCTGATGTGAGTGGCTTGCGGGTGGCTACTCTCATCCTGAGAGGACCTCTCGCCTTAGCTCACCCCTCCCAGACCCCAACTTAGCAAAAAGTAAGACCAAGGTAAGGCTAGTTGGGCATTGGGTTGAGTTGTGAGGATACCTTTGAGAAAAATAAAATAAAAATTAATTTTACTTTTCATTAACATAAAATATATTTTTTCCATTGATTTATGCAAAGGAATACTAAGCTTTGTCAAACATGTTGAAAATTGCAAAATTTCCTGGAGCTAGGGCTTCTTTTGGTGTTGATGCTTCGCTCGATTTGGATTCCAATGGGGCTTTTGTGGTTGGGGTTTGTGGCTCTCTGTCATGACATGGGAAGCCTGTTTGTGCCTCTGTGGGTTCTCTAGATATTTTTGCCAGCACTGCTCTTGCTTCAAATGGTTCTCTAGCTTCTCTGGGTGATGCAACTAGCTCAACTTTGATTCCTTCTGTAGTACCCCTCCGTTTTGCTTATGTTTTCTGACAGTATGTATTTACTTTGATAGACCCTGATACTTTGTTTTGATATATTTGATCACTGACAGTAGAGCGATGGTGGATTTATTTTATGATGTGATGATACATTGTTTGGTGGTGATTATTTCTAACATGTTTTATGTTAGCATAAATGTTTACTTGAGATGATATTGCTATATACGCTCATGGTAGATTAATTGATATTTATTTTGTCAGTTCGATGTGACATTGTATTGGTGAAGAGAACAGTATTGCATCACTCGCTTGCGAGTGCCCTGTGATTTCCACGATTTTCTCTTCACGATGTGTTTGAATTATGGCTTATATACACATGTACAAATATATGTCTGATTGCAAGATTGCAGGTACATGACATCGACTCCACCTGGTTTCACAGGTTTGAGCATGTCCAGGCTCAACGGTAATGTTGATTTGGAGATAGTAACGAGGTTTTTCCTAGTCTAGCCTCAAACCTAGTCATAGTATGTTGTTAGTTTAGGTTTGGTATGTTTGGTTGTCACGTCTATGTTTGTCTTGTTATTTGTTATGCAAGGTTTATTTTGTGAATTTAATGTTAGATTAATGTTCTTTATAATTTAGTGCTTATTTAATTAATTTTAAATATTGTAGTTAAAAGTTTCTTATTTTATTTAATTAATTAAATTAGTTTATTTGGTAAGATAATTTAATCTTTGTGATTAAAGTTATTTTATTAAATAAATTAATTAATTGATTAAATTTCCTTTATTGAGTGAATAGATTAAATATAGTTTAAATGCCTTTGTGTGAATTGGAATTTTAAATTTGTTTAAAGAAAATGAAATTAATTTTGAATTTTTAAATTCAATAAAATAGAATAAATTCTTTATAATTATTAAAAGAAAATATATGTGAGTTTGTTAGAAGATATTTTTGATTAGCCATGTGTGTGAGTAAAATTAAATGCAAAAAATTCTTGTTGAAAGATTTGTCGGAGAGAATATTGCGGGAAAGGTAAGAAGTCACTTCACGGAAGAGGTTCTCGGGTTTATTTTCTGGTTCAGTATTTTGCATCTTTCTGGAAGAGAAGATTTGGAAAGGGCTTTGGAAATTGTATTGAGAAGGTGAAGCTTTTCTTCAACTTTCAATTCTTCAAGCTTTAGAGAAATAGGTTCTTTGTTATTTATTTAGTTATTTTGTTGATTTGAAAAGATTCCCTGTATAAAGATTTATTTTAGTAGAAGATTAGTTAAATTTGCAAAATAGAAAGATTGCCTGAAGAAGAAAATTTGATTGACGCTTCTGTAGAAAACTTATATATTGAATTCTTCTGGGTAAAAATTTGTTGAAAACAATTATGTAGAAAACTTGTTACCTCTTTGTGTAAAATTACCCAAAATATTTTATGTTTTTGTAGAAAACTTTACAGTAAAATTAGAGAGCCTCACAAAAGGTTATTGTTAAACAATAGAAATTTTTCGAAAGAAAATAGAAGAAATCTCTGTACATTTGTAAATGAAATTCTCTGATTAATTTGAGGAAACAAAAACCTTTGTGATAAAATTTTCTAAATATTTCATGTAGAAAAGATATTGAGAATTTGGGTTGAAAATGAAACCCTCTGTTAATTGAAAATCTCTGACAAATTTTTTAAAATTGATAGATCTCTCGATTTTCTGTAGAAAACCCTCTATGAAAATAATTGCTTGATTATAACATTTTTATTGATTAATATATATATATATATGAATTTATATTGTGAAATTGTTATGTAGAAATTCATTTTTATAAGAGTAGAAAATGTCATACGCAATTCATAAAAATCACATATTTTAGGTTTTTTTTTTTTTTTTAAATTTAAAGTTAAGGGAGGCACAGGGGGGCTACCCCCACGGCCATTCCCCATAGGGGAGCTGGCTGTGAGGGCAGCGCCAGCACTGCCTGCACAACCGTGCCCCACGAGGGTTCAGTTGTGTGTGGCAGCCAACCCTACCCCTTATGGTAAGTCTTTATTTAATGTATATTTGTTTTTATTTTTTATATTATATATATAATATATTATATATATATATTAATTTTTAATACATATAAATTTATAATTTGTTTATATTTAAATAAATATTCAATTATAATGATTTGAATGTGTATTTATTTAAATGTGTAATAATGTTGATTAGCGTATAAAAATCATGAATCTATATATTTTTTATAATGAAATGTATTAAGTAAAGAAATTGAAAATTTTCATTATAATGCATGAATGTGGAATAGGAGTTAATTATTAGTTTTAATTTTCATATTGATTGAAAAATGAATTATACTTTAGTTGATTAATTGCATGCTATATGTTATAGATTTGATTGGATTTAGAAAATCCTAATGTTAGATTCTTATTTTCCTGAATTGCTTTAAGTTGTTTCTACTTTTATTGAGCAAATTGGGGTTATAAGTCTTCCAGATACCGTTTCTTATAAGAGAGTTGTTTATTTTTATGATGGTTTCTTATTTTGAACAAACTAGGGTGGTGCACATAGTTCTATTCTGTTTAGACACCTCGTTCTATGAACGGGTTGTGACATCTATTGTTATATTGTTGGTATTTGATGTTGGTTTATGTGCACCTTGCCTACCCATAGTTAGTGGAATTAGTTTCCTTATATTGTTATTAGGGGAGTAGCTCTTTATGAGGGCCGACACACAAACTGGTGCCTGGGTAATTCATGTAGAGTTAGATAATCAGTGAAAACTAAATCAATACATTAGGTAGTCTAAAATATTTAATTGGATTAATTATGCCTTGCTCATGGACTGAAGGGCTAGTTCAGACTTGGGGATGAGACGAGAAGGCCTGGAATGGCAAGATCGATATCTTGTCATTATGAAAGATAATCGATTCCACAATAGATTGCATGTGGGGTCGAGTTTCATAAGAGGTTACCAGGGTAACCCAAGATGGTGGCCAAAACCTAGGAAGATTTTCCTGGGTAACCTATGTAACATTGTGATGACAATCCACCTATAATAACAGTATTCTTGTGAACTTAGTGTATTTGATCCTTAAGTTCTGGAAGCAATGTAACCATTAAGTTAAGTTGGTACTTGTATAGTTTTGTCTATGGCTTTTTCTATGTCTAGGATTTGTAGGTTATGTCTAGGGAACCTTTTTACTATTTCCTAGCACGGGGGGTGGGCCTATGGGTACCACTTGGTTGGGTGGAACATGTACCTTACACCGTTGGGTCCCTAGTTCTTGTTCGTGGTGATGAGTACTTCTCGATTGGAGAGCTCGTGTGTGGATATGTACTTTCTCATAATTCTCATTTGTATTAGTGGATACTTATTTATGTATCACTCCTCAATTGTAATTGGGGAGAATTCTTGTAACATGTAATTGTATAGCTTTGTATGACCTACCTCATTTAGAAATGAGTATTGTAAATGTTATTTATAAATACAATGTAAGAAAGAATCATTTTTGTACATTATACCTTCATTGATGTAATTTATTTGTTATTGAATGTATGTCCTTAAGTTTATGAGAATTAAACACATGCTATGTTTAGTTACTTTTGTCATCTATGGGATTTACATGTAGTGTGTTGTTGCATATCTTTGGGAATGTTTGCATTAATGAAGTTAATGTATACACTTTAAAATAAAAAAATTATTAAACTTTCGTAGTCATTGCAACATGTTTTAGGTTACGTGGCAGGGCATTACACCTTCTACCCTCCTTTCTCCTCCACTATCAGTTTGTGATGGTGTTTCTGTAGGTCGTGTTGGCTCTGGTGGGCTTGCTATGCTAGGGCAAACATTTCTTATGCTGGCATCCTGGTCTCCCCCTTCTGGGCAAGGTGTTGTGGGGCTTAAGCCCTCCTTTTTGGAGGCGGCCAAGTCTAGTTTGTCTCCTCCTTTGTCACCTCCACAAAATCAAAAGGTTAATGCAGACACCAAGAATTTTATCCAGTGTTTTGATGCTCCCTTGTCGTTGGTGTTCGATGCCTCCCTATCAAAGGAACTGCATGAAAATGAAGAATTTTTCTCAAAGCACGGTTTAATTGGTCAGTTCGCCCATCATTGGCCTAGTCTTCTTGACCTCCATAATTGGATCTCTAAATCCTAGTTGCCTCTCATGAACAAAGATCTGGAAATTTACCCCTGTGCAAAGGGTTTTTTCATTGTAGTGTTTAATTGCAAGAAAGACAAGAACAACATTCACGATTATGTTTGGCTATGGGAGGGAAATTTGTTGCAACTAAAACCATGGCATCCAAATTTTGATCCATCAACAAAATCTTTCTCAATTTTGTCGATCTGGGTTCACCTCCCAAATCTTCCCCTCCACTTTTGGTTTGAATCATGTTTTGCAATAATTGGAAACTCGGTGGGTAATTTTTTGACTACAGATGTCAATTCAAAGCAATTCATCCACACAACTTATGCAAGGATTCTGGTGCAATTGGATATCTCTAAGGATCTTCCAGCTGAAATTATTTTGAGAGCTAATGGTCAATGTTGGAAATAGTCTTTGGATTATGAAGGTTTAGTTTTCAGGTGTAGGAGGTGCTATCAAACTGGGCATATTGTAGCTAAGTGTCCAACTGTCAAATCTCCACCACAACGGGTGGCCTCTTGGTGGAAGGATTCCTCCCCTAGCCATTATTCGGTAATGAAATCTCCTAAGTAGAATGCAGACCCTTCAAAGAAGATTAATAGTAAGCAAAACACAAAGATGATTAATGAGACCTTCTCAAAGGCAAATCAAAATTTTCCCTAGTAGAGCGATTCTTGCTATTTGAAAAGGGTAGAAAAACTGCAATGTCCCTTTACTAAGGACACTTCTGAGACTTCAATAATTCAATCCTTGGACTCTACAAGTCTGGTTGGGTCCCAAAATTTGGAGGTGAGGTGCTCTATTCTACCCAACATTGCAATAGAGCCCACAAAAACTCCAGTGTGTGTGGCAAGCCCGGAAGGGATTGGTCAATCACAGACTCAAGGGTGGACAAAAGTAAAATGAAAGAAATATATTCCACCACATCAGTCGGTTGTGAGGTCTTCAAAGAAGGGGAATATTGGAGTATCATAATTTCAACAAGTTCAATTATTTAGTTTAAGATATGCTAATGTAAGTGTCATCAATCTGGGTTTGATTGTTGTTTAGTTTAGGATATGTTGATTTAAGTGACATCAATTACTTTGGGTTTGATTGTTCCTAGTTGGGAACCTTTGTGTGCACCCCTATCAGAGGACTAATGCGATTATTATTTTCTATTTCTCTATATGGAAGTAGACCCCATGTCCACAATCTCTTACCGATCTATATATATATTAAAAAATATTTTAATTTGAAAAATAAACATTAAATTAAATTAATTTTTAAAAATATGTTTCTTCAAAAATTACAAAATATTTTTATTACGCTTTTGATTAATATTAATGTGATTACAATACATATTCCACATTTAAATAAAAAAAGTTCTTATTTGTCATACAAGGTTTTTTGTACTTTAAAATTTTGATTGTACTACACTAAAATTATTGGACCAATCATACGACATCAAATTTAAGGCCCCATTTCATCTGCATAAGATTTTTTTATTGCGAAACAAAAAATTATACGAATACTAACCACTAAAATTATACCAGCTGTCATATTGTTGTAATCCGCAAATTGAATAATGCAATAGTTTAGATTTGTTCCAAGAATTTTGGATTGAATCTATGTCATTCGTGCACCATTTTTTAATTTTCCTCGGTAAAATACACGCGGACGACATCAGCAGCGAACTCCCCAAAAATGTAAAGTTGACCACGAGTTTTTGTAAAAAGATTCCGATAATATTTAGTTGTATATTGCAAAGTCAACTTCCTAAACAAAATTATGTGAAAATTTAAAATAGGTGCTGTAAATAATGGAAGATCAAAAAGGATGATTTTGGTTATATTTTTGCGTTTCAGAGCTCGAATTTGCAGTAATTTGAAGAATTCTCGGTTTTCAACTTAGAGCAGGTTAAGAGAGGATTTGATTCAGACCAATTTCTTTGCATTGCTTGCAAGGTGGGCTATTTTTTTTTTGTCATTTTATTGTTTTGCAGTGGTTTGATGATATTATTTCTGAAATTTTAAAATGGGTTTTTATTCTGGTATGTCATCAGTGAATTTTAGTAATGGAGAACTCTTTTGTCATGTAGGTTGAGGGTTTGAGGAATTTTATCTTTCACATGGAACCAATGGATAGTTTGGGCAAATCCAAGGATGATGTTGGGCTTCCTAGAGGTGGGTTTGGGCTCCTTTAGATGTTTAAGCTTATATATGTTGAAGAAAATGGTTTTGTTCAAAGATCTATTTCTAGGGTTTAGTGGAAGGGGCATGGTTTCTGGTTTTCAAGTAAAGACAGTTTTAGTATATGAATAAATTCGGCTTTTTAGATGTCTGGGTATTTGAGATTGTCGGGCATTACTGACTTTATAAAATCAGCCCAGGCAGGTCATTCATTTTATCAATTGTAGATACCATCTTATATATCTATTGCTTTTGTTTATTTTTCAGTCGTCCACTTTGTTTTACTTTAGTTTTCTTTTAATGGTTTCTATCAGGACAAAAATTATGATGCCTTGACTGTCATTCATATGCTTGGATATGTTGATTCAGAATGAATTAGAATTTGAAAATTTTGTTCTAGACTATCTAGAATTTCAAGTTTGTGTTGTGACCTTTGGGCCAAGGGACAGATTAGGGTAAACAATTTGTAAGGAGCACAGACCTCCATTTAGGTCATGGAGACATGTAAAATTGTAATCTGGCCGGACAAAAATCAAGCTTCAAAATTACAAGGGGCCTGCTATATCACTTATTCCCAATTATAATCAGATGTTACATTTCTTATAACACAATTCTAGATAAGGTGATAAGAATATAATTGGAGATTTGATTACCCAGGTTTATTAAGAGTCCATGTTTAGTATTTTTAATTAAAAAAAAGATTATAAACAAAAATCAATTTATCAGATATATTGTTTGACAATGCTACAAGGGACTTGTAATCTGGCTATGGATTATCTTGTGCTTTTATCTTTGGGCTTTTTACATTATTTTCTTAGGGACTGGTGAGCATATTTGTTTAGCGATTTTAATTCTAGTAGTTATGTGTTATGTATGTTTTGTGGTTTACACTTTGTAGTAAAAGTAATAGAAATTGATGTGCACACCCAAACCAAATAAAAATATACACAGGTATAAGAACAAAAACTCGATCCATGTTATGTATCAGTATCTCACATGCAAGGAGAGGTCCCAGAATTATTATCAGATGCAACTATATGAAGACGACGAGTGTTCACCAAAAGGTTTGTTAATTGGACAACTAACATCTTTATCACTATGCCTTAACCAAGTTACTACAGTAGAAAAGCAACTATTACAATTGTGAAAATTAATTCTAGACAGCACTTTGCCAAAAGCATGTTATCTTATAATAAATGTGTTTCTTAAGCTGTTTACAAAATGTTTGGCTGCACACTTTTTGCATGGGGGAGGGCATCTAGCTTGTGGGGAGTGAGTAAATTTGACATATTCTATTGCACACAACAAAACATGCTTCATTAAACTATTGGAATTCCTTCGTAAGTTCCTACAGACAAAATTGGCATTGTTAATTAAATGTCTTCTTGCTATCTAAGGTTTTATAGACAATCCATCTCGTGGTCTCTGACATATGTAAAGAAGACATGAAGTGTAAAGAATCCTTGATGGTAAATGTAAAATTGGGATTAGGAGATACCAAAATGATTCTGGTTGGAGAAGCAATCCATATGATCGAGTATGTGGATGAATCATCAAAATTGGATTCAAACAACGACAAAGAAGGTACAAGTAAAGATAGGGAAATTATTAAAAAAATAAATTTAGAGTCCATTGATTTGTGTTGCCTTAACAAACATTGTAAGGGACCATACCCATGTTGTGTAAATCAATAAGTGTTATAGAATGATGAAAAAATTAGAGAGCCACCACAATGGACTGAAAAAGAAAATTGAGAAAAAATTTGTAATGGTAAAACTAAAAGCATTTTGTAGTGGGTTGAAAATAAAAAAAGACAAAACTTCAAAATCTTAAGTACCACATGGGCCAACAAACATTTTATAAACTCTGTACAATGGGTTAAGATGCCTAATGGATCCCTTATAAGCCAGATGAATGATCTGTAGAAAAGTTGAAGGAGACTGTCAGAGGGCAAACATTGAACAGTCTAAGGAAGCCACCATAGAAGACTGATGCACATACCCCCAACAATATTTTAAAGTTGTCTTACATTCAAGGAAGGGCCTATTGTATAATGACATAACTCTACAAATGTATGCTTCAAACACAAATGCATGCTCAAAATAAGTCAACTCCAATCGGTAGATTGTACAAGAGTTCCCTTTACACTCCTAAATTGGTGAACATAAGATTCTAATTCGACCGACCGGCAACAATGAAATTCGATGAAATCTCGTGGAGGAAAAAAAATTTGAAAAGTATAAAATTCGGATCAAATTCGCCTTATGTAAATTTTTTTTTTTTTTAATAAATATAAGTAATATATCCATAAAATTGTATAAATAGTTTAACATTGATAAATAGATTTGAAATCATTACAAAAAGATGACACATTTATAAAATATAAACCATAAGAAACATGTGAAATCACGTTTGCGAATATGTTCTTTTGTCAAAAAGGTACAATAACAACCAAGACTTTAGAACTTCAAAAAAGCTCCAAGTCATCAAGAGCACTTGGCTGAGATGCTAGATCATCATCATCTGTATCACTGCTCAATTCATCATCTAGAAAGTCAGGCTCATCTGCAATTGGCATTGCTATGTCTTCAAAAATTTCTTGTGAGGAAGATTTCTTTGTTGCTTTGTTCATGAATAATTTTAAATTGCTGCGAACATAGACAAGATCTCCCAACTTTCCAGACAACAATTTATTCCTTTTTTTGGAATGGATGTGTTCAAAGCAACTCCAGTTCCTCTCACAAGCCGATGAACTTGCTCCCTGACTCAAAATGCGAACAGCAAACTCTTGTAGCTCAGGAGTTTGTCCTCCATAGTCCAACCACCATCTATATCCAGGTATACGTGCCAAGTCATATTTGGCTGCTGCCATTCCAAACATCCCTTCTCCTTTCTTGTATTCCCAACATTGATCTCTGATTAGTGCTGAAATTGTTGCATTTGATGCATGCTTTTGAATGGCTTCAAAAAGCCCTCCCATAATTTCAGAATCACCTTTTCTATTAATAGAAAACAACTTAGGCTCCAAAAAACAAGCTGCTGCATGTAAAGGTGTGTGCATCATTTTCCATCTACAATCAACTGTCTCCCATAGCTCCATGTATTCTGCTTCTACATTGTTTAGTGCTTTTTGAATAGATTCCTTACAACGGTCCATGCTTTCATAAAGCATGCCAAGGCAAGGAGTGTCACCATCAACCATACAAAGCACGTCAACAATTGGTTCACATATAATCAAAACTTTTGCTGCACTTTCCCAAAAATTGCTATTTAGAATAATTTGCTCTATGTTCTTCCCCTTAGGACCTTTTGAAAGCACAGAATTTTCCCACTGATTGGAACAAATAACAGCCCTCAAAGCTGCTTTTTCTTCAACCACTCTTTTCAAAGTGATATAAAATGATGCAAATCTTGTTTCACAAGGCCTCAACAACTCCTTGGATGCATGCTGCCTATAAAGACTCAATGTGAGACGATGATTCCGTATGAAATTTGCAATTGCTCTCCCTCTATGAATAGCTTCATGTACCCATGGGAATTTAGCCAAGTCATGAAGCAGCAAATCGAGACAATGGGCTGCACATGGGCTCCAATATATTCTTGGGTACTTCTCTGTAATCAGTTTCCCAGCTCCCACACAATTTGCTGCACTATCAGTTACAACTTGAACCACATTTTCCACCCCTACTTCAAGAATGGCTTCCTCTAATATTTGGAAAATATACTCGGAAGTCTTTTTGTGGTTCATGGTGTCAATCACTTTCAAAAACACAACACCATCAGGAGAAGACACCAAAACATTAATCAATGGCCTTTGACATATATCTGACCATCCATCACTCAATATAGTGCAACCTGTTTCATTCCAAGAGGCTTTGACATCAACTAATTTCTCAGTCACTCTATCTTTTGACCTCTGCAAAAGAGTTGTCCTAAAAGCCTCTGAAGTTGGGGGTGTGTACCCTTTGCCAAACTCTGCAACTTTCTGAATTCCATTACGAAAATGTGGATTCCTTGCAACATTGAATGGAATCGCACTTGAGTAAAACAAATCAGCTAATGCATCATCCACCTGTTGTTTCTCTACCGGTTTCCAAAAGCTGTTCAAGGTTCCAGTCTCTTTTGATTTACCCACATGCCTAGGTAAGGTGGAAGAGGAAGACATGATAGATGCTGTAGGTCTAGACTGAGCCATTTCCTCTTCTATTCTCTGCTTTTTTTGTGCATTCTTCATCTTTCCTACAATTGAAGAGGACTGTTCTTTCTCTAAAGCAGCTCTCATTTCTGGGGTAACGTTTGGACATGCTTCAACACCTCCTCCTGCACCCCCTGAAATACCAAGTAAATGGTCCATTGCCCTTGTCAAACCTCCAGCAAAAGTTTTGTGACACTTGTTGCATGTGAGACTTGTACCATTGCGAGTGACATATTTCCATGCCTCGGCAGTTGATTTCTTGGGAGCCATAAAGTAACAATCTGCACGTTTCAAAGACAAAATACAGATTTTATTTTTGACATAATACAAATGAAAATGATGTAATCGAATAAATGCAAATGCCAAACAAGATTCAACTGACTTCATACATAAAATTCTATGACTGGCTGTAGCTGTACTCTGTAGGCTGTAGGCGAGTAGACAAATAAAATGAGAGTATACAGCCTACAGGTGTGAAGTGAGCAAAAGCATGACTGCATACAGTTCTAAAGTGAAATCATGCATACAGTTCTAAAATCAAGAACATGTCCTTTTTTTAATCTTTCAAAGAAAAATAATGCAGTTTATTTTTTAAAAGAAACATTTACAATCAATTTCTTTGCAACTACGAAAGAAAATATACAGTTGTCGAATGACGAATATAGTATTTTTTTATTTTTATTTTAATTACTAAAATTTAAGGCATAAAATAAATATATATTAACTTCTTATTTTAAATTTTAAAAACAGAATAAAGTTCCCGCATTTGTTTAAGTTTAATTTAAAAAAATTGAATATGAAAATAAGATAATATTAAATTACCATATATTAAATATTAATTTATTAATATAAATTTAATACAAACAAATTAATAAAATATTTAATATATCACATTTTATAAAATATCAAAGACCTAATATATATAAAATAATACAATATTAAAAAAATTAATTTAAATCTACCTGATTGATTTCTGAATAACACAGTATTAAAACTAATATTAATAAAATAATAAAAACTAAAATAACTATTATCTAATATTAATAAAATAACAAAACCTAAAATTAAATCTAATATTAATAAAATAAAAATTAAGAAAATAAATAAAATATGCACTATGCATTTCAAGAGAAAAAAAAAAAAAAACAAATCGTCTACCTGAGACACGCGAATGGCGGCTGGCGGCTGAGCTTGGACTAGCGGGTGAGCTTGGACGCGACCTGCGGCTGAGAGCTTGGACGTTGCAGAAAGTGAGCTTGGACGCGACCTGCAGATTCGCCGCTGAGAGCTTGGACGTTGCAGAAAGGGCGCCGTCGACCTTCAAACCCGAGCTTCTATTTGCAGAGGGCGCTTGTTTTTCGACCTTTAAAACCTTCAAAACGAGTGTGGAATAGTCCCTGACTGCGTTCTTCAACAAGAAATTTCGTCGAAAATCAGAGCCGTGATATTTACAAGTCGGGCCTCCGTATTTATTAAAAATCCCGTCAAAACCCTAAAAGAAACTTTTTAGATATTTTTAATAAAATTTTAGCCAAACTAATTTTTTACTTAATTTTGATTTTAATTTTATCTAATTTCATTATTTTTCAGAAATTTAATTCGAATTTCCATTGCAAATTCCCGGGCGAATTTCGTGATTAATGTTCTAGTTGAATTACCGAAGTGTTGTATGGCTGCCTACCTCAATTGTACACTCAAATAAGTATGTTATATGCTTCCAGTAATCTCATATTGTTGATCACTCATAAAGTTGATGCCATCATACACCCTGCAATATATATTGTATGCCCAATCCAAGGTAGAGCATTGTACACCCAATAGAGCATAATGTGACTTCAAAAGGTGGCATTGCTGTATGGTGTTCTCAACAAGCTTTTACAATAGTGCAAGCTACTGCAATATGACTTAGATCAACATCCACCACCACCATATGGTCAGAAGAGGATGCATTGGGCAACTCAGCCCACACTTCATGTGTCCTATTATACAACTTTGGAGTGAAGATACTCAAGACATGGTTGTTGGGTCATCCGTCTTGGGAAGCAAGTCTACAAAGATATTCAAAAAGTTTACAATTGTTGTGGTCAAGTCAAGTGCTGAAAGGGAGTGTAACAGTTTGTACAGATCATACCAATTCTTTAGGTGTTATGGACATCGGCAGTTTCATTTGCTATATATGGGCTGCATTATGCAAAAATAAAAAAATTCCTAGTTTGTATTTATGTTTCCATAGGAGGAGGAATGGGCAGTGCAACTGCTTTGAGGGTTTGGAGAACCATCCACAATACAAGGATTGTAAGGAGTAGTAAACCCTGCAAATGAGGATATTAGCAAGTATTTTGTATTGAAAATTTCAGGATTTGCCAGTGCAGTCATGGCAGCTAAAGGAAAGAATCTACAAGTCGAAGGTTCTTTATCTTCACAAAGGCCAAAAGTATGGAAAACCTCATTTAAGCAGTATGGCTGACCTATAAACTTGTACATTGGAATCTATAAACCAACATTAACATACTATGCTACTTGCAATTTCAAATGATAGTTGTTAATAATTTGGAGAGAAGTAATTGTTGAACAGTTAGAAAATAAACATGCTAATCATCAAAATAGGCACAAGATTTTATCTTGGAAACACTCCGGGAATAGAAAAACTAGGCTGAATGGTAGTGGCAAATATCTAATAGCTTTTTAAAAAGAATAGTAATTTACCAAGCATGATAGAATGCTTGGATCTATGCTACCCGTTACTCCTTTTAATGGCTATTCTATTGTCTTAGTCCTTGGAACACAACTATGAACAACTAGAACCTCATATTCTTGCTCCTTACAATGTTATTCATTCTTCCCATACCTTTTTTTACAACCAATACAACCGCATATTTATAGATTCCCATGCACAAGAAAGTTCTCTTGGGCCGAGGAAGAAGTTTTGTTGACATAGATAACTCAAACAATGTCTATTCAGTTCTGATTCCAAGTCCTAGCATGTGCATTGTTAGTGGATGTGACTGTAAACATGGTACAGTCCAAGATGTGCCTGCAATTGTGGCATTATCCTTATGTTTTTCAATACTTGCACTTGCATTTCATTTGCCTAGATCTGATATATTGTTCACAAAATTTAAGTCTCTAACATGTTTATTACATTTTTAATGATCCATTCAGATCAATGGCATGAGTTGGGATGGCCGAGTATTTCCAAATTCAACACCCTCTCCTAGGATTAGACAAAAATGAAAAAAAGCAACAAATAACTTCATCTAGCAAAGCCTCAATACCTCTAGGAGTGTGTCTTGCCCTAACGTTCAATGATTTTACTTCTTTTTGTTCTCTGTTGGCTACTTTCTCATTTGGAGATGATGATGTAGTTCAACAGAATAAACTTGTAAGGGATTGCTAGTGCTGACTATTTTGTTAGTACTAGTTGGCTTTGATAAATTGTCATGATTAGCTATATTGGTTCCTAATGACTTGGTTTTAACCGACAACTATTGGCACCCATTTAAATTCAATTCTTATAGACAGGATGTGTGTTTGATCCTTGGCTGATTTTCCCTTGTCTTCTTATTTCTAAAGTGTTTGATCCTTGGCTGATTTTTCCTTGTCTTCTTATTTCTAAAGAGCCACGATTGAATAAAGCTATTATTGTTATACATCAAGTCTTCAATCTAGTATGCATTATTATTTCTATTCTTATCAGATAAAGGAGTAAGCATTGTCAATATTGAAAACTTACACATTTGTGAGCCCTCTATGCTAGATGAAGAAGAGGGTCTTTTTTTACCTTCCATTAAAGATTTTGCTCCTACTAGCCAAGAGATAGGAAGAAAAGAGCATCACTGAGGGGTGCTGGAAAACTGGTAAATCGGGTTGAAAGGACACTTACCATACACAACTAAGGAAATAGTCCCATGCAATGTCATGATCTTTTAATTGTTATGAAGTAGAAGGACCAATGAGATGAGGATAAAATTGTTATAGGAGAAATTGAATTCTTATCTGGGAAAATAGGAGCCCCTACTTTTTAGTTCTCAATTTTCAATGGTTTGCCTTTGGGATGGGGCTAGAAATTTCTCCCACCAGCTTAGAGGTTTTTTTTCCCATGGCATCATTAGAAGGCATCTACAATATTTTGATTTCTACCAACAAATTTTAGGGTGATTTCTGGAGGAAAATTATAGATTTTAAACATGGGACCTCAAATTTTTGAGCTAAAATTTTTAGCGTTTCTTGTTGCCATAAAATCCATTGTACCACCTGATTGTTAAAGGCTCTTAACAATTTTCAGCATCACCTATTGAGAAATTTTAGGTAGTACCCCTCCATGGAAATAGGCTAAGTAGTATCCCAAGGAAGAAGTGGGAAATAATCTTTCTCACCATGAGTTTCTAAGGAATTGGTCCCATTTGTAGATGCTTAAGGATTTATTTTTATGGAATAGGATGTCCCATTAGACGAGGAAATCTCTGTTATAGGATAATTGGAATCTTATTCTAGAAAATAGGAGACCATACTTTTTTAGTTCTAAAATTACCAAAGGTTTCCTTTAGGGTAGGGCTGGAAATTTCCTCCACCAAATTAGGGTTTTTTTTGCCATATGACTTTATTAGAAGGCATTTGCAGTTTTTTAGCATTAAGTGTTGCTAAAAAGTTACATGGAACCACTAGCTTCCTACAAATTTTGTGGTAAATTTTTTATTATTGCTTGCTACTATAAAATCCATGTGATTGCTAGATTATGAAAAGCTCCAAAAAATTCTTAGCAGCACTTGTTGAGAAATTTTAGGTAGCCCCTCCATGGGACCAAAGGCTAAGATTTGGGGAACAAAAGCCTCCTGATTTATCATTTCCCATTGAATTTCAACAAAAAATGCAGGACAAATAGTGCAGATAGTCTAGAGGGGGAAAATATGTCTATGGTGACCTGAACATCTTGGATTTGAAATTCAGTTAAGTTGATACCTAAAATGTAGAGTTCCACGGATGACAGTGGAACCACCAATTCAAACAATTGGCAAATATGCAACCATAAAATTACTCAGGTGATGATTGTGTGACTGGTCTTTTAAGGGGCGGTTTTGAAACACCATAGCCATTGTGTTTTTAACTCATGCATAATGCAGCAGTTTCAATTTCATCAATGACATAATATGGTGGTTTCATCATGCAGAAAAGAACTTAGAGTATTGGCTACAGACTGTCTCTTTCATTTTTATGTTATTCCAATTTCCTTCTCAAACTTCTAGAGCTGTGGAAATTCTATAAAACTCCTTAAGAGGCAATTGTAATGGGGTTGGTGTAATGTCCCCTGTCCTAATTTTCCCTAGACTTTGCTTATTGTTTGTCAATTAGGGTTAGGGTTTCACCTTCTTAAATAAATGTCTCCTCTAATGAAGTGATTCTGGATTGGAACCTGCATTCACCACATGAACAACAATCCAACATACAGGCACATATATTGTTAGCATTAACATCATGGCATCATATTCATTGATTGATCACAAATGTAACTATTATGTACTAAGAAAACACTTTGCCTACTGGAGGAAGCCAGTGGAGCTTATAAGCAGTTTGGTCCTACCACCCCTCCATGGCCCATCCCTTCCTTGGTCCGGGTGAACTTGAGTGGGACCATAAGCCTACCACCCCTCCATGGCCCATTCCTTTCTTGGTCCAGGTGGACTTGAGTGGAACCTCCACTCATCCATAGCCCATCCTTGCCTTTGGGTTGGGCGGATCTTAAGTGGACTTTTCCACTCATCCATGGCCTGTCCTTGCCTTAGGATTGGGCGGATCTTAAGTGAGGTCTCTAGGCTGTACCACCTTTCTCAGGTCCTTCCTCCTGAGCAGGGTTTCAAACAGTTCCAAGCACGCAAGCCTCTTTAAGCACTTAAACAGTATCTATACATGTCATTATTTCTTCAAGAGCAACATCAAGAATCCACTACTGAAATAATAATGATAATCATAATACTTGGAAAGATATGCAGATTATCTATCTTATGGTTAGGTTGTTATTATAGCATTAGCTGATTTGTACGCATATTCAGATTGAAATGCAAGAGTAAACATTTGCACATGTATATTATTACAGTCCTATGTTACTTATAACCAGATTATTACATGGATACCCTAACAGTGTATGCAATCAGTTATCATGAAGACAATCAAGTAACTACATGAGTGGAAATGCTTTTACTGGCGGGAGATAACTTTAAACAGATAGCTGGATTCATGGAATAACCAGATTGCATTTAACGGTATCAGTTTGTTTTCTTAGAAGGTGTTTTGAACAATGCGTATATATATTATTTTGCCCTTAGGTTAGAATCTATTCACACTGCAGGTTTAGACCAGATTGATTAGATTAGCTACACAGAATGATATTCAGGTTTGCCAGATCTAAATAATATTTCCGTCTATGTAAGATAGAACAGTACACAGTGCAGACAAAGTAAAAATATTGGACACAAATATGAAAGGGCAGACATATAATTCAGAAACCAAATTGCAAATTACTGATTCAATGATCTCATCTTGTAAATCGAATGGCTAATTGCTAAGTGAGAGTATCACCTGTCTGGCGGTTTAGATGTTTTCTCCAGACAATATCGAATCTTTCAATTATTATTATATTTTTTTTATCTTCTTTATTTCCTGCCTTTCCGATGCCCCCTGAATGGTTTCTTGCAACTACTTTAATGCTTTGCCAAAGGGTGGCACCCCTCTATTCTTGGCAATGTCCTCCTGTGGATGCACCCCGTCACTTCCCAAGATGGTGGCAATTTATTTTAAAGGATGCTTAATGCCATTTTTCCCAGTAAAGACAATTAACATGTTGTCTTTTACTTTATCGATTAATTATTCTTGTGATGCCTTTTAATAATGTGTATGGTTTTATGTTTAGATCTTATACATTGATTTTAATGTAAACATATTAAATGTATATATTATAATAATTAGAATAATAATAGTAAATATATATATATATATATATATATATATATATAATTTTTTTTATTGTCGTTTCGGGGACATAACAGTTGGTGGTAAGTGGTTGGGTTACATTTGGATTACTATAGCCTAGAGTGTCTTAGAGAGTTGGAGTGTGATTGTGGAATTGCTAATA
This sequence comes from Sequoia sempervirens, assembly GCA_007258455.2. Taxonomy (NCBI): domain Eukaryota; kingdom Viridiplantae; phylum Streptophyta; class Pinopsida; order Cupressales; family Cupressaceae; genus Sequoia; species Sequoia sempervirens. The sequence goes on from VDFB02327107.1 coordinate 30,505, forward strand.
GCAAGTTACAAGTTACAAAGCTTGTGTAGGTGTTTGGGTATGTTATACATGTAATAATGTCTGTGAAGGCCTCAAAAAGTCAGTAAACCTGTAATAGCTTAAAGAGATAGTGGCAAGAAAAGGAATTACCTCACTCTTCTGGAGTTCTATCTTTATTTGGGTTTTTTCAAAGTCAAATGCTGTTTTGTTCTCCATTATTTGTGTTTTCTTGATCTTGTTACAAGCTGTGTCCTTCCTTTATTCAAAGTACAATCAAGAATGCAAATCTAAAGGTGTAGGAACTGTTTTTCCTCTCATTAACATAGAGAACAACAACTTATTTAATCAAAGCATATTGTAAATGAATAAGATTTGTGTTGATGGCATAAGTAATGGAATACCAATACTAATTATGAATCAAATGCCCTGTAGTTATATAATATATTGTGATGCTTGAACATAAATTTGGGAATGATGTGTTTGTTATTATAATGCAGCAAGCACATTTAAAACTATAAAAGAGATGCTGCCCCCTGATGTACGTGTTTCCAGAGATTGCCAAGATCTTCTCATTGAGTGTTGTCATGGTGAGTGATTGCAGTCTTTTAATGACAAAAGTCTAGAGTGAGTGATATCTCATTTTTCATGTAGGTTTATGCTGAATTTAACGCAGTTAGGTTGCAAGTAGAGTTAAGTTATATTGATATTTTGCTTGGAGCTGCTATGCTATTTACCTTTTTCTCAAATGAATTTGAAGAATGACTTAAAAATTTAGAGGATATGATCATTACATTTTTTGCATCATTAACTGTTATATATGTGTACTTATCACAATACAGAGTTTATCAAAATGATATCATCAGAGTCCAATGAAGTTTGTAGCAGAGTGGAAAAACGCACGGTTGCACCAGAGCATCTTCTAGGAGCCTTGGATGTTAGTTCCAAGATTAACAGTTTTATTTATTGATTGTATATATTGTGTTGTGTGTACAACTTCTAGATTCTGCTCCTAGAGACCAAGGATCATGTACTATATCGTGTTCTAAAGGGCATTTTTGCTATGTAGAATAGGCACCATCTATAAATGGAGTTGCTTTATTGCAGGTTCTTGGCTTTAGAGCCTATATTCCTGAGGTTCGTGCTACATATGAACAGCATAAGCTTGAAACATTGGTATGTTCGTAACTATTTCATTTTAACTTTAAGCCTTATAATGTTCAGTAGTATCAAGGTAGATAAATTCCATGGGATATTCATTGGATATATTGATTTATATTATGATAAGAACAAATGCTTTTATTGTTTATCTTATCAGGACTCTCCAAAAACTGGTCAATGGGCTAGAGGAGCAGACATGACAGAAGAAGAAGCTCTAGCTGAACAACAAAGAATGTTTGCTGAGGCCCGTGAACGCATGAATAATGGGAATGCAAATACTACCAGGCAATCAGACTCAGATTGAATATCTATGATTCCCTTTTTCTGACATTGAAAAATGACTTTTTATAGTCATCCTTGTATGATATTTTACTCAAACTACGAAGCATCTGTGTTGATTAAGGATTCTGAGAATCACTAGCTTTTTGCATGGAGACACCATACAAAGCTACACATTTCAGTGATTGTGCAACTATTTTTTTTTTGACATAATTACAATATATCCATGCATTAGATTTTTAAGATTATTTATACAGCTTCTCATTTTCAAAACATCTATCTGAATGCAACTGTGTTCAATGATTTTTAGAAATATAAGATCAGCAATCCCTTTTGAAAATTTGATCATGAGTTTTCAATGAGCCTTACTTCATCATAGAGATCCCTTATCTGTGCAGTGTATTGTGAAATCAGTTCAACATTTTTGTTGAAACAAGAATTTGTTCTAATCGTCAATAGAGGTTAAGATTGTTTACACCTATCATAGCTAATTGTACCGTGTCAGCAAAATATATTTGACCAGAAAGTGAGATTGTTGAACTATTAAACTGATTCAGCATTTCCTTGATATTGGAATCCTGGGGAAATGCAAAAAGGAAAGGTACTTTTACATCATCTGTCAATTTGTTTCCTTTGACTAAATAAAATGGGGAAGAAGTGAAAAACTGTTCCTGCTGCATTTAACTTATCGACTTATGACAAAAATCATTTTCGTTTTGATGGTTGACACGAGACCAATTATCTCAACTTGTAAGATGAAACTCTTCTCTTGACCTTGTGGTTAAGGATGGTGTGTAAGATGTGTTCTCCTCAACTGCTACTCTTGAAAATTTTCTTGATATTAAAACAGCTGATTCTTGGAAAATGATATTATATACTTATGACCTGTCATAGCAAAAACTTGTAAATAAGAACACTTAAGACACATTCAGTACTTCTGTTTGCTCTTTTACTCAATTCTAAGTACACCGGAGTTAATACCAGTCACATTGTAAGTCAATTCCGCCAGCCAAAATTTATTGCAGCAGATTGGCAGTATGCCCAACTGTATGAAAGAAATGGACTAGCTGGCCCAGGCTAATGGCATAAAGCATAAATCTGTGTCACAGTGCCCACAGCAGACAGGGTGCATGGGCATGAGTGTTGATACTTGAACATCACTTTCAGAATCCAGGCATATTCTATGTTATTGAATTAGCAAAAAAATTACCCAGGTGCAATTCGTTTTGGAATTTGATTTGGGTATTAAACGCCTGTGGAATCGTCTGGGGTGTTCTTCAGCGGCAGGTTCGTTTGGAGTCGTTGGTGAGTGTACCCAAGTGGTTCCAGCTTGGTCAAGGAATTTCCAGGTTTAAGAAAACTCTATAATTCATTAAAAAACATTTTAGAATTTGTCCTCTACATTTTTTTGGAAGAAAACTATATAAAAATTGCTGAAAATAATTTTGGTGCTATTTCATTCTGCCATCAACTGTCATTCTTGAACGATTTCTGTCTATCAGGTGTGTGATTTGAAGGATTTCAGTTCCCTTTCACGATTAACGTCGGCATACTTATGTTCTTTGAATCAGCTTAAATCACATCATCTGGACTTAGTTGCAGGTGTTGCAGGTGAATCGCAGTGGCAGCAGTGGCTGGGGACTTTACAAAATGTATTTTTCTGTTTTAGCTTTTAAGGTTCTATTTTGTAAAATGCAAAATAATATATTTGTTTTTATCTTTTATGTTTTATTTTTTTTGTTTTTATTTCGTTTTTAATTTTATGCTTTTTAAATTTTTTAGGATTTTGTTTTACTTATATATTTAAATTAGAAACTTTGATTAAACAAAGATGATAAGTTTTAAATAACTTAACTTTTATGTTTTATAAAATTCATTTAATTTCCTTTATAACTTTTAGTTTTAAAATGATTTTTTATTAATATTTATAATTTTATTAAGTATTATTAATCAATGTAAAGCTACCTAGTATGATTTATTAAGCATTATTAACATATAGTCAGATCAGATTAGTATGGTATTCTGAACTTAATTCTTGCTTTTAGGTTGTATATATATATATTTAGGATTTTTTAATATTTTTGTGCAGACATACCCAGCCCTCCAATTTTTTGTGTACCCATACCTGTGCCAGATTCAGATTCAGCAATTTAGGGTGTATTGCAGTGAGGCTGCACCCAAATAAATACACAAGCACATACACAGCATATTGTACCATAATAGATATCAGATTTTTATTTTCTGTGGTTGACAGGGACAGGTGGATCAGAGGGGTTTTGTGGGGGACAGGCAAGAAGTTATGTTTGTGGCTCAAGAGGCATTTAGAAACTGTTGGGGAACATCAGATAAATGTGTGCCTGAACCCATTACTTACTGTAAAGTGTAATCCCTTTTTGGGATGGGTTAGTTTGTGTCCTTTATATATGCTTCCTTGGTTACAATTAGAACACCTTTAGAATAGGATAAGTTCATTCTACATGGTCACCGGGGTTTACTATGATAAAAAATTATCCTGAATCCAATACACACAAAACTGGATTAAATACAAGACTGATTTCTCCTGTTTTGTCAAAGACTAATGTTTTAAACTTTTATGATATTAATACGTTAATACATAAATGTAACTATATTGAGGCATTTATCTTTTTGAGAAACTAAAACTGGACTGGAGCTGATCTACATTTAGCACAACAGAACCCAGCTAAGCTGGTTAACACATGCAAACCAATTCCATTTGCCACTCAACAGACTCTTGACCATTTAACAAACCTTGACCAAACTTTGAATGTGGAAGCATGAACTAAGCCAATTTGACTTTTGCTGTTTAAACTGTGGACCCTGAGTCTAGCCTGCAATACATATCTTTCATGCCCTTCCGTCCACAATATGCATTCCTTTTGGAAACAAAAATAACAATATCATAGAAGTTTTTGGAAACAAAAATAACACTTATTATACAAGTTTACTGGTTCCGCAAGGTTGGTGTGATGATAAGCCATCGGGTTTTTATGTATCCAAATTTGGTAATGATAAACTAAGAATAAGCCTGTCAATGTAAAAGTCTAAAATAAAAATTTGTGATAATGTTAGACAAATTCAAGAGGCCAATTTTGTTGTAAATCAGACAAGTTTACTGGTTGTGCAAGGTTGGTGTGATGATAAGCTATTGGGTTTTTATGTACCCAAATTTGGTAATGATAAACTAAGAATAAGCCTGTCAATGCAAAAGTTTAAAATAAAATTTGTGATAATGTGACAAATTCAATAGGCCAATTTTGTTGTAATATCATTTTGTTGTGACTTGATATTAAAAAACAAAAACAGAATTGAACATTTAATATCAGAGCATAAGAATTTGATCTATTATCATTTCACAATATCTTTAAGTAAATTGTAGTCTTGAAAAATTATGAAACTGGAAACATACGATCACAGGAATGACTAGTGTTGTTCTTGCAGGTCCCTTTGACATAATAAAAGCTTGTCAAGAGCACCGACTTTTCCTTCAGAGTACAAAAATTAGATAGCTGTTAGCCTAGATGATAACTTGAAATTTGGGCATTTCCACTCACTTAAAAATTCATAATCTAGTACTCGCACAAGTCAACCTTGTTGGAGAGTGTAGTCATTTGCATTTGCTTTATGCAAATATTTTGTCTAATTCAGCTGTTCAAGCACTGCATACAGGATCAGATTGAAATCACAAACTAGACTTACATCCAGTGTTCTTATTTATTGTAGAATGTTTTGCTTAGCCCTGCTCAAACATGAACAAACAATCAAACATTTGTCTATAAACAAGTATAAACAAGCATTCCCCATGAAATTCATTCAAACACAAGAACATGAAATCAAAATAAAGTAATCAAATGAATTACTAATGAAATTCTATTATAAATGCTCAAACCAGCATCCTAGGGGGAATTGGTGCGTCTTTGATGTGGAAAGAAGCCCTTTTCCCAATTCTTTGATAAGCTTGATGATGGATGTGTGATCCTTGATGCAAAATGCTAATAACCTAGCTATGGATGATGAATTCTATGCTAACTTGGATGAAAATATGGATGAAATTGTGGATGCTTTGAACTCAAATGACTATAATGTATTTGCCTAAAGTTTTGTCCCTCAAATCAATAGAGAAGGCCTCTATTTATAAGGAAGAAGGATTGAAGAGTGAAGAATGGGGAGAATGTGGGATTAAAAATTGAACCAATGGCATTGTGCCACTTGTCAACATGTTAATGAAGGGAGATGGAGCACATTTTGAACAATGTGCTTGTTAAATGCATGTAGGTGAGATTTGAATTTCAAGGGGTGGCTTGTGTAAGAGGAGGTGTAAGAGGAATTAATGCTAGGTTGGCTCAAGGAGAGGACATGTAAGAACTTTTAATGCCAAGTTGAAGGACAAAAGTCTTTTCGGAAGGAGAATTCAAATAAGTGGAATATTCCAAAAATATGCCATATTTGAATGAAAATAAAAGGAATTAGTAAATCAATTATGTGCAACTTGCAAAAGCTAGAGGAATAGAGGATTAGTGTTAAGAGTTAATTAATGATTAATTAACTTAGATGAAATTTGATTGTGACATTTAATTTAAATGCTTTGAATTTATTTAAATCAAATGAAAGAGGATATTGAAATATTAGTAATTTAATTAAATAAATTTGAATTATTCAATCAAATGAAGAACATTAGGATTTAATTAAATAAAGTTGATTTATTTAATTAAAGGAAGAATATTAGGATTTGATGAAATAATCCGATAAGGTGTATTATTTGATTAAGGAGGGAATTTTGATGAACTTAATTAATTAAATAAAGCTTATTCAATTAATTGATTAGTAAAAAAATGATCAAGGAAGAATCAAAGTTAGTTAATCAAAATCAAATGTATGATATCAATCAAGATATTTTACATGTCTACATTTATATTTATTTTTATCATGTTTGAGTCAATGTGGGGTGATAAGAGTAATGATTAAATTCACCAAACAAGCAACCTTAATTGCTACACCTTAAGGTAAAATCAATTTTGAACATATTACAAAAACAATTTGACTTCGAATAGGTGTGAGATAGGATTTTGATGATACAAACTTGCACAAAAAACTATGCACCTCCAAAGGGATGATTACATTTAACTATTTCACCTAATAGCTAATACACAGCAATCTCTAAAATTTTGGAACAGCTTTCGAACTATAGATGTGTACGGGTAAAATTAACTGCAAAATACAGTACGGATCAGTATAAAATACATTTTGTATTTATTGAACATCCAGAAGTCAGCACTCATTATTTAAGGAAATAAAAGTCCTCTGTTGCCTGTAATGTTCATCCGTTATAATAATATTTAGGTGTTAATTAGAATGCTATAGGATGTGTGCATTAATTACTGTTCAAAGGAAACGTTCATTGTTGAACATGTCCATCTTGCTTGAAAGTCATTAAAACAAAAAGAAAATATAGAAGTCCACAAATGACCAAAGCAGGTTGGTAGGACTAAATACAGCCAAATTATAATAACAAATCAGGAATAGCAAGGAACTTTAAGAACCAAAAGAAAATTATGTAAAACTGAAACTGGCAAGCAATAAAATTAAATAAGATAGGGTAAACCCTCAATAAGTTTGTATGTACCACTGATGGAGCCAAGAACCACTAATGGAGCTAACAGAATGCCCTTTATCAAAACAAACTAATGGTGGAGCCTAGAGTGGGTTCCTTGTCAAAAAACACCACTGACACGACCAAGAGAAAAGGGCCCATACAAAACAAGACACTAATCTTTATCGGAGTAGGAGCATCCTCATTGATCATCGAGGGCTTTTGAGATTATCAGTTTCAAATAGGGAAAAACTAGTGGGTACTTAAATTTAACGAGTCACTGTGCTCTGTGCAACTAAATCTCTCTTTTGTCCTTTTGAATTCTGATGAAGCTGATTAATTGTTACAAAATGATGTGGTAAGATGAATATTTCTTTGAATCGTTTAAGAGTTGTCATTCTTTACAAGCTATCCAGATGTAGATAATCTGTGACTATCGTGGACATGGAAATTCATAGGCCTCATAAAAATTCTGGCTTAAGAGTTGATGAATAGCTCAAATTTCAGATTATTTATGGTCATATCCTCTCCCCCTTTCTTCCTAGTATATGATAACTGATGCATTTACAAAATATCCACTGTATAAAATATGAATCTTTCCACTAATATCATATGTTGCCTAAAGCTCTCTCCTAAAATAACTAATTCGCACTCCATTTTGTGCATAAACTCCAGATGGGACACAAATTCAATATGAAATTGGTGTGGGCTTTATGCCTGCTCCATGAGAATAAATGAATGGGACCTATTTTATTCATTTAGGGTATATGTAAATGGTCACAAAACTATCAGAGCTCAAGGTAGGGCATGAGAGAGAGGGAAAGCCTGCTACCTTTTGAATCTTTCAGTCAACCATACCATGTGATGCTGGAGCAAGTTAAGGTCCAAAGGCAATCCACATCAAACCCAGAGAGAGAGAGAGAGAGAGAGGATGCCTTTCTGTGTATGCAACAATGATCTTTTAGATTGGCTGCATATTGATCAGTAAAAGTGTAGGTCTGAGTGATCAAGTTCTAAGGGATAGTTTTTTTATATCAGCAGAAGTGTAGGTTTGAGTGACCAAGTTTTAAGGTAGAGTATTTGTGATATTGGCAAAAATCCCTTGGCATTGTGAGCCTAAGTTGCTGGGATTTGCTAGCCAATTTTGTTTTTGTTTATGGGAACTCATTGTGATTGGTTGTCACAGCTTGTGTGGCTGTATTAGGACTATGATTGCCTTTGCTGAGGCTGAACCACATTGGCTTTATATTTGAAATTTGACAGCTTTAATAGAGTCCGTGTTCTGATTGATTTCATTGATTTGTTTTCAAGCTTTTGCTGTGTAACTCTAGTCTGCTTTGCTTGGAGTCTGTTGATTTTCCTAATGCAGTCCAACTACTGTGCCAAGTGGTATTAGAGAAGGTTGAAGTCTCTGAGAGTTGAAGAATGGCTCGCAGAGATAGAGGAAGAGGCCCTAGAAATGTTTTTAACATTGAGTTATTGGAAGCCATTAGAGGCTTTCAGACTTAAATGGAAGGCATTGAAACTGCTCAGCAAAGAAGAGTGGAGGCATAAGTGAGTAATTTATAAGAAAATGAAGATGAAGATAAATGTGAGGAAAGGGAAGAACCCAAGAAAGGGTAGTCAAGGCTATTGCTAAAATGGGAAGCAAGCCTAGGCTGGATTTACTTGATACGCTGGTAGTTTGAATCTAGAAGAGATGATCAACCGAATATTTGACATGGAGAAGTACTTTGGTGCAGGAGCACGCGGACAGACAAGCAATCGGCACCAACCAAAAATATTGATTGGTTTTTCTTTTGATTTTGGTTTGTTTGGTTCTCTCTTTTAATTTCAAAAGGGGAACGACAAGGGAGCCATTTTATTTTATGGAGTAAGGTTTTGTCCTTTTGTTGGCCAATTTGCTATTCATCGGACCAAATAACATCATCATTTTGAATCTTGATAAATGTTTTTAGTATGCCTTTCACCTTCGATACCAACACAAAGGGGAGGTCACAGGCTGGAGGGAGGTCGATTGGCCCTTGTAGAGTCAGCCACATATCATTACCAATGCTGGCAGATTAGAAATATGAAGGCAGTTGCATCATATGTATTGGTGAGAAATTATGGAAAAAAACAAATGTTTATGAAAGTGGGTACAAACCGCGCCATGGAGAAGAAGGTATTTATTTTTTTTTAAATCAAGGCAAAGTGGAAACAAAAGGGCACGGCATATGAACATGCAGAAAATGAAATAAGAATGTGAGGGGACAGCAAAAGGCATTTGGGGGATTTAGGTTAAAAATTGCAGATTTTGTTTTGTGTGAGAAAAAAAGAGACGTATGGCAAAGGTTTGAAGGGGCTGCGCAAGGGTGATAGGGTGCCCAAATGAAGAGAAAATTTCATCGCTGCTATGAGTAAATGAGAGACTGCGTGAGATTAAGAAGAGGGGCTGCAAGTTGTTGGAGACCACAAGGGGGCGTAATGGAGTAAAGGAGTCGATGGTTAATGTGCAGGTTAAAGGATACAAGGCCATCACTTCAACAAAAGGGGTAGATTAAACAAAAACCAGCTGCGCCTCATGTAGGTGGGAAATTGTGAGCACAGCCACCATAAAGGAAATCAGTATATGGATTTAGAGAATGCACCGCAGCCATCAAGAGTAATACGCAGTGACATTTGAGTATGCAGAAATAGCTTAACTGAGGCTTGAAGAGAAGTCGAGGGGGTCAAGACTGGTAAGAAAAAAAAAGAAAAAGAAGAGATTAAGTGTGAGTTGAAAGCTACAGTTGATAAAAAGAATTACACAGTGAATGTAATCCACATAAATAGATAATCCTAATAAAATAAGTTGCCTCCTTTGGAATTTTATCAAGTCTGAATTGAATTCCAAATTGACAAATGTAACTGTCAATTGTAGTGTGTATTGATTGCAATTCGTTTGTAATCTGCGAAGTTTGTAAGTTGGACATGTGAATAACAGTGTTGTTTGAGTTTTTCTCCTCTTGCAGCTAGTTTGTTGCAACTTGTTACTTCATTGAATATTGAATCGAGGCAGAGCATTGCCAATGAGTTTCATTTTGTGAGAGAGGGAGTTCCCTCTTGCATCATACTTTGATTTGGAGCAAATTGAAGATCCCAAGAGGGTTAAGGTTGTTTCTAAACTGAATGGTCATGCATCATTATGGTGGGACCAAGTACAACAAGAAAGAATTCATGGAGGAAAAGAAAGAATCAGAGTATCAGAGTATGGGAGAGAATGGTTAGTTGAAACATAAATTATTTCTTTCTGATTATTCTATCATACTATTTAAGAAGTTGAATCTTTGTCAAAAGGAGATCAGTGTCATAGAGTACATAGAGGAATTCTACAGATTGACAATTTGAGCTAGCCATTTTGAAGATACTTAGAAAAAGTTTCAAGGTATAGTACTGGGTTGAGGCTAACAATTCAAGATACTATGCTTAATATTAAATACATAGAGGAGGTATATTAGTATGCATTAAATGTTGATGATAAGCAGGTCAAAAAGCAACAACAAAGTCAATGCAAAGCTAGAGGTTGTGGCAAGCAAGCAATTGGACATGAACAAAGCTCCAACAAGAAGGATGAAGGTGCAAGCAATTTGCACAGGAAGATTTTAGTCTTCAAGAGGAAAGGATTTGGATCATGAGGATGTGAATGAGGATTCAGCGGCCTTTGCTACAATCGTGGAGCACATGGGCATCAGACATATGAATATCTGGAAGCTAAGAGTGAAGTTACAAAAGAGCCATTGTTGCTTAAGCTAAAGAAATAAAAGATAATACAATTGCATCCATAAAACTCGAAAATGAAGAAAATAAGATATCAAAAATAGTACTTCAGAAACCAGAGAAACAATGAGCCAAACCATGGCAAAGGAGGAGCATATTCAAAACTAAATGTGGTTTTTGGGGTAAATCTTGAAAGCTAATTACAGATAGTGGTAGCATTGATAGCTTGGTGACAGAGATGGAGAATTTGGCATTGAAACATGGCACATCACAACCCATACAAGGTTTTGTTGCCACAAAAAAGGCCATCAAGTCATAGTGTGATGAGATACAATGTGGCGCTATTCCAATGAATGTGTGTCATGTTCTTTTAGGAAGGCCTTAGCAATATGATAGGAATGTGATACATGATGGTAGGGAGAATATTGTTGCAGTGTTTAAAGATGGGAAAAGTTATGTGTTGTTGCCTATGAAAGAAGTATAAGAGTTCGTAAGTGTAGTGTTACTATCTGGCGAAAAACTTTTGAAGGAAATTAAAAAGACCAAGCTATGTTACATTGTGTTTCCTCAAGAAGAACCTACGGAGGATGAGATTCTAATAAAATTTGTAGATATATTGATTAAAAGCTTCTTACTAGATAGTAACACTACACTTATGGACTCTTGATAGTATCGTCAATTGGTACTATCAACTACAAAAGAGCATTAGTAGTAACATAGCATTGTGTAAATTGTAACCTTTCATATGGACTGTCGGAAGATATTAGTATGGATTTTGTTTTGGAATTACCAATAACTGGGAAGAGAAATGATAGTCTCTTTGTAGTAGTGGGCAGGTTCTCCGAAAACATATTTGATTTGATTATCACAAAGTTCTAAAAGCATAGCTAATCTTTATCTTATTCTCACAAGGTTTAGAAGTATATCAGATTTTATCTTATCCTGACAAGTTCAAGGAGTTTCCAAGAGAGGCAGAATAAAAGCAGAGCCTATATAAAGATGACCAGATAAACCATTTGGAGACAGCCTTTTCTGCCTGCAATTGAAGGGCTGCCTTCCTGTTTCTGCAACAGGGATATTTGAGATTGGCTGCATATTGACCAGCAGAAGTGTAGGTCTAAGTGACCAAGTTTTAAGGTTGTGATATCAGCATGATTACCTGAGCATTGTGAGCCTAAGTTGCTGGGATTTGCTTTCCAGTTCTGTTCTGTAATTTATTGTGATTGGCTGTCAAAGCCTCTGTGGCTGTATTTAGGACTAAGATTGCCTTGTGCTGAGGCTGAATCTCATTGCCAATGTATTTGAATTCTTAAGGTTTTAATAGATTCCGTGTTCATTTATTTTCATTGAATTGTTTCCCCTGACCCACATTACATACTCTGCCACCATGTGACCAATAAAACAGTGAGTTAAAATATGCCTTCCAAAATTATCCAAGAACGTGGGATAAATTCAGGTCATCCCTAACTGCATATAGAATATAATATGGAACAAACAGATCCAAGATCTCTGCATACCACACACTTCCGCAATAGCTATGGACATAGTAACAAAAATATCAAGGCTCTCACATAAGGCAGTGTTATAATATTATATAAATGAGGTGAAAAGGCTGAATAGCCACTAATAGACCAAAAATAAAAGCCAATAAATGCCTCTTTCATGCTTATTTTCAATCATGAATCTCACGAACTTGGATAGGAGGTTACAGATGTTTCACATAATAATTGCATACAGTTATAACAGTCACAAAACTTGTGGATTCCTATAAGGCTGATAGTTAGTATTTCAAAATATCACCATCAGAATGAAAATTATGGTCAGCCTACAATTGGATACTTCATAATGATCCCAGAAAGGGTACATAGGTTACATTATAAGCCATATACCTACAATTTTTATGCTTCAAATCAACACACATCAGCTATCTGCCAAAGCTAAATGTTGCTGTAATTTGAATTCTGCCTGCTTGGTTCATTTCTTTTCTCAGTTACCAATGTAGCCTCCTTGTGCTTGGTAAGTTTGTGACAGAAATCAAGAACCTTTGGGTGTGCTTTAATCTTTGATGGATTGAACCCAATTAGCCGAAGTCCATCCAAACTCTTTACACGAGAGAGAGCTACATATACCATGCCATAATCAAATGCCCTGCGAAGATCTGTCTCAATCCTATCCAGTGTCATCCCCTGGCATTTGTGCACACTAAGTGCCCATGCTAAAATCAATGGCACTTGTGTTCTTGCAGCCACCTCTTTGTCCCCTTCCATAATGCTCCAAATCTCAGGTCCTATTTTCCTCTCCTGCCCACATTGAAATTTTACTATCGGCCAGAGGCCTGTTGCACTAATCTCCTCTGGATAGTCGTCCTCAACAAAATCAACAATTTCACCTGTTGCACCATTCACCAGTTTCTTTTCGGTTTCTATATTTTTTATAAGCATCACTTGTGCCCCTAAGCAAAGACCAATTTGATCAGGGGCAATCCCACTTTTCAACAGCTTCTTGGCCTGTTCTTTTCCTGTATCCAATGCTGTGAAGGTGATAATTTTCTGCCCTATCAGCTTCAGTTTCTCCTCATTCTCTCTCCTCACATCCTCATTCCTTGGATACAATCTAACCACGGACTCATCTCCAGCCACAGGCGGACCATGACAAGTATTCAATTTTGCCAAAGTTATTGGGTTCTGCAAACCCTTCCTTATTTCCTGTAGCATGTCTATCAGATCCCTGTCTGATTGCCTGAAAACATATTTCAGCTCTATCTGCTTGTCAAAGCATTCGTCCCAACAATCTGCCTGAAAGGCGAAGTATTTGTCTGGATTAGGTGGTCTCACAGGGGGTAGCTGAAAGAAATCCCCAGTCACCACAAGTTGCAAGCCACCCCACACCCTTTTAGTTTTCCCCGCCTCTGGCTCCCTCAACTCATTGGCCACATAATTCAGCTGATCAAAAAACTCTCCATCAATCATACTTATCTCATCTATAATTAATGCCTTTGCTTTCTTCCATCTCTTAACGGTATTCCTACTTCTTTTGATCCTTGCCAACAGCTCAGTTTTACTAGTTTCCCCAGGAATGGCCCCAACAAAGGAATGCAAGGTCATGCCACCTAAATGGCATGCAGCAATTCCCGTTGAGGCTGTGATAAAGACTGAATTTGAACCATGCATTTTTCTAAGGATTTTCACTACAAACTCAAGCAAATAGCTCTTACCGGTTCCGGCCGACCCTGTCACAAAAACGGATTGCCCTTTCACAATAGCCTGAAGAACTCTGACTTGTTGTTTGGACAATGAAATGGGTTTGCTGCATCCTTCGCAATAGGAATTATCAGAATGGTTCCTCAATGTACCGATCTCTATATCTGGTTGCCAAAACGGTACGATGTGTTCTACAGGCATTTTCTCCTGGGATGCAATTGGGTTTTCCTGTGATTGCCTTCTGGTCTTCCGCCTGGCCAGTGCCATTTTCTTGTTAAGGTCCATCCTGTCTCTCTGTTGTTGGGTTATGGGCTTTTGTTCTGGAGATTGTTGCTCAAAACTGCCAGATCTTTGATACCCACTGCTGGAAGCGTCTCCAATTTTGAGTGCCGCTAAGCTGGTATCCTCCATCTTGAGTGCTGGATTCACACAAAATCTATATGGGATTTGATTTGAACGTTATTCACAATATAATTGTATCAAACGGGCCTTTGAACAGCCTCTGTAGGTTTGCTTTTATGGTATTCCCCCAGGTCGATTTTACCGATATTGCCATAATATGGTTCCTCCAAATCAGGTTATGCTGCAGTGAAGGAAAGCAATTAAAATTTATCCCGCCAAAAATGAGGCAAATAGGTGTTTTCAGAGGGGCAGCGCAGGGGAGAGTGGTCACGATTTTTAGCAGTTGTATTTCAGGGCTCACAAATTTGTCTTATTAGCAAGGATTTTTTATTTTATCAAAGAATTGTTGAGCTGACATATTTAGTTACATGTTATAAAAATCTATGGAAAGACCTATTTGTTGAGGGCTCCTAAAAAGCCTTAAAACTTGGTGAGAAATTTTAGGTAGCTGCTCTCTATGGATTCATATTTAACCTCCATATTTATATGCAACAAAGTGTGATTTTTAAAAATTATGTTCATTATTCATGGTACTCAACCATTTTTACAAGTTGCATGATATTTTTTAATATAAAATATTGTCTAAGGTGTATAATAGTATATTATAATAATACATGATTTGATGTACGTGTTTTGGGCTAATTTTTTAGTGTTTTTTCAATGAAGGCATATTTGATATGACTTTATTGTTGATGATCTAGACCCCAAACAAATAGCTTTAGATGCTTAACTTGTCAATAGAAATATAGTGAATTTTTAGTGGAAATTCAACTTACCATTTAAGAGATTAAGGGGTGTAAATTTTTTAATAGATACTAATGTGAAATTTAGGAGTTTTTTTATAATCAAGTGAACCCATGGATTTTATGGGAGTGGCTAATGGTAAAAATTTTACCTAAGAATTTAGAAGGAAAATATAAAAAGGAAAAATCTCCCTACAAAAATTTACTTGAAATCCCATGGGTGCTTCTACTGATGCCACATGGATTAAAGACCCCTAAATTGATGGGAAAATTTTAGATATGTAAATTTAGGTCAAGATGATTGTTGGAGTCATAATGTCACTTGCAATTGAGAAGATGACTAAAATTCGAGAAACACAAATTCAAGGGGTGTTAAAAAGTCCATTTTGGCTATATCCATGTTTGCAATGATCTAGTATATTGCAATGATGACATGAAACTAAAACTTACAAGTCTTCAAGGATACATATTGTAGGTGGTTAGGAACTTATGTAACATTGTTGGAGCTCATATTCACCTTGTTGACTATTATAATTACTTGTATTAAACTAAAATTAGTGGCTTGGGGATATTATGCTCACTACTTTGGAGTTATCTTCTCTTTTGAGGGTTTCTCCAATTGTATATTTTTTTTCCAATTGTGTATGTGTTGTTTAAACTCTTGTTTCATGTTTTCATTTCATTTATTGAAGTACAATGAACATGTTTAATATTTTATAGTATTTATTTAAGGTAGAGAAATACTATATTGAGAGTTTTCATAGGTTTGTGTTGTAGAATTTGTTAGTGATAAGTATTGTGTGGCATGGATGGCATGTTTTAAAAATCAAAATTTAGCCCCACTCCACATGGAACCATGAAAAATACAGGGGCAAAAAAGTATGGGCTTCCAGTTTATCCTTTAGTAAAAATTTCCTCATATCACGAGATTTTCCACTTTATAATTTGAGATCTTGAAACTCCTTACAAGGTGAATATTTTATATTTTATATTTTAGATCAAGGATAAACAAACGAGTTTGTTATTTTATGTTCAAAGTGTAGCAAGTTGAAGTGACAAAGCTAGAACAAATTAGAGAGTATGTGGCCTTGTTAATCAATTCCTATTGATTGAGAGACCAATATGTTGGATTTCAGTGGGTCCCTCTCTATGGTAACAAATGAATTAAGAATAGATGGATTATAGTGGAAAAATATGGTGGAATTGATATATATTCATTGATATTTCTTTGTTGAGTTTATTTGATATCCAATTTGGGCTTGTGGATCATGGATGCACTTCATAGATAAAGTAAAATGATAAGGGGAATCTTAGTGGCTTGTAGACCATTAGTTTTGGTGTGACATGGTATAATTCAGTGAATTTAAATGGATGAGGGCATTTTGATGTACCACCTGACATCCTGGTCATCTATCAATATATTGATGCCATTATTACATATATTGCATGTTGTTTTTTTATTGTAGATGCATATATCGGTTGTTGATTGTGCAAATGTTTAATTATATGCAATGATAGTCAAAAGTAGTGATATGATACATTTGGGATATATTAGTTGATTCTCATTGGTTGAGAGGTGACTATATGGAATGTATGCATGAATCCTTCTTTGTGGAAGTAAATTAAATGACACCACATTGTTTGAGAAGGCAAGTGATAGTGGGATCAACATATTTATCTAACATCATGTTGTTTTGATATATTAATTATGGTAGAGCAATAGATTAAGGGGTTGCACACCTTTAGCATCTAATAATACATCAAAACCTTTAATATTGAAGGAAAATGATTCTTTTTCATTGATTACATATACTCTTTAGTTGTGAATGCAAAGTGTTGCCAAGATGTTGAAGAATGAGAAATAGACAATTTCCATTCTGTTATTTATTTTGATGGACTTGTAGTGTTAGAAAATGTACATATTTACATTTTCACTCTATGTTTGGGGTCCCTTAATTAATTGAACTTAATTAAGCCTCTAATTGATCCAATTATGTATTTAAAAGCCTAATTTGTCTCATTTTTTGAAAGGGGAACCTGTATTAAACAACTGCAAACATTAATTAAATTGCCTTGGAAATTGAATCTCCTAGATTTAGGTCCTAGAATGGGTCCTTAAGTTTAGGATCTCAATTTTTAATATGTTTTTGGTAGCATTTTTATGATTCAAATTCAACTTGCAATTATTGGCCTTTGATGTTTAATTTTTGGGAAATTAGAAAATTACCTATAAATACAAGGTCTTTTTATCAATTCAATATCTTCAAGCAAGGAGCAACCTTAAGGAAAATTTCACAAGAGAAAATATTATTGTCAAGAGCATTCAAGAGCAGATTTATTAGTCTTCTACATCATCATTCAAGATCTCAAGCATCATGTCTAAGCTATTTACATTCATGCATGTTTTTGGAGCTAACATTTTGATGTAGGTTTCAAGCATTCAAGTCAAGATTCAAGTTATCAAATCAAACCATTCATGCAAAATCAAGACCTTAGAGAGATGTGTTAGACTTTAGTCCTCTAAGGATCTCCATTAAATGGTTTGGTGAGTTGCAATATAGCATTGTTCATTCATTATTCCTTCCTTTCATTATTATTTCATTTCAAGGTTTCATTACCAAACTAGGGTTTGATCAAGGAAAACCTTTATCCACCAATTTTTTTTTTCTCTCTTGTGTATGTGTAGATCTTAGGTTGAAGACGGATTAAAATTGAAGATCTCAAAAGTGCAAAATTATAAAAGTTGTCACAAAAAGTTGTCAAGACCACAAAAACTCAGATCCCGAATTCATTTCTGAATTTTTAGTGGTGAAACTTGTAGGAAAATGCATCTCAGATCTATCTCCAGAGGACCCCAAAAATTGAGAAAAAAGTTTGTACAAGGACTCATACATCATTTCTGGACGCTCAACAACCACTTTTGGCACAACGGGTACACAATGTCTTACCTTTCTCAAATATGCTAAAAGTTTGTTGTTTGTATTAGAGTTATGCTTCATCTACAAGATTCCAACCTTACATTGCATAATTGAGTTCATTTACTATTTTTTAATTTATCTCCCAAATTTTTTGTTCAAGAAGATTCTACCACGTCCTCAATCATAAGGAAATTTGCAAGATCTTCAATTGGGTTGACTCACCTATGGTTGAAAGTCAATCATACCTTTAGGGATCTCATTTCCTATTGAAATTAATAGAAAGATAGGTTCATTACACCATTTCCCACTCCATTTTGGTTAAACCATATTTTCCATCACCCCATTTTGATAAACCTTTTTTTCTATGTTTCATTTTGGTGCACCCACCATTCTTGCACTATAAATTTTCTAATTTGGA
The DNA here is from genome assembly GCA_007258455.2 of Sequoia sempervirens. Lineage (NCBI taxonomy): Eukaryota > Viridiplantae > Streptophyta > Pinopsida > Cupressales > Cupressaceae > Sequoia > Sequoia sempervirens. The sequence continues at coordinate 48,948 of VDFB02327107.1, forward strand.
GTTCATTAAAACCCTAGATCTAGGATTTGCATTAGTGTGCATTGAAATTAAATTAGTTTGTATTTCATTTAGGGTTGTCAGAATTCCATTAGTTTCCATCTCATTTAGGGTTTTAAATTTGTATTTTGTATTGTTTAAAATATGAGAAATCCAAAAAATTGCATGCATGTTACATTGATTTTGCATAGTACTTGCATATTAGTGTATTTTCAATCATTTACATCAATGAATTTAGTCAAAATTGCATTTCAAAAGTGTCACTTTGTTCATCATTTGTCACTAATTTCATTTTCATTAGGACACCTAAATCTTGAAATTTTGTCACTAAAACTACAGTTTGCAACCTAGAACAAAGAACACAAACAACAACTCAAAATTTGCAATTTTCATTTTTAAAAACCCTATACAAGGACCCATTCACCCTTGGGCGAATGATTCCTTGAGGGCACATCAAAACCAACTTTTCTAATCATTTTTGTGGTCTTCTACACTTCCTAGATCCACTAGAAAACTATTGTTTTAGTTTGTCAATTTTTGAGAATTTATGTTTTATGCATTAGGTCTAATCATCCATTTAGTTTAGGCATTGCAAATTGGGAATTTTTTTTTGCATGTTTCAGTTGTGGATAGTTTTAGATCTATATACATTTGCTTTATTTTCAACATTATTTCATAGTTTAGATAGATTAATTTGCATTTTACAATCATTGAAAATAAAAAATTACTGTAAAAACATTAAACAAAAAACCATACACTAAATGATAAACCTTGAAGAAAGCATATCCTTCAAGCCCTTTAGTTGTGATGACTTTGACATGTTATATGTATCCCTTGAGGACTTCATCTCACCTAGATTTTCCACTAAAAATTTTGTGCAAGAGGATGCAATTATAGACAATCATGACAATCCTAGTTGCCCTTCTCATGAAGGTATCTTGGTGTTAGAAGACCTAATTATTGAGCATCACAAGAATCTTGTTTGTTCCTCTTCCAATGCTAAATTTCTCTCAACAAACAGTAAGATGGATGACATAGATGAAGATGTTAAGTTCACATTAGATCCTCCCTCACTAGAAGGTCATTTAGGTAACTCAGTTGATGTTATGAACACACAAATTGGATCTCATTTAATTAGTGAGCCTCCTAATTAACCTCCCATTATTAGACATCCATTATCTCTAGGTGCTATTTTAAACTTTGCAAGGAAACATTGTAGTAATAATGTGTTGCAACAACCAAGTTATCACACAAGTTCTGCTCACACATATAACATTCCTTAGTGTAGTGATATAGAGTATGATATTGTTGAGAAACTTCATCATACTTCAAATGATAAACATTTCCCTTTGAGATTTGATTCAAACATCATCTACATACAATAGGATTCTCCAAGAAGTTTTGCAGAAGAATGACATCCAATCTTCTATTAAATTGAATGATGTAGCAACCTCATTTGATTATATGCAAATGACAAAGTCGGATATCAAATTACCTCAACATGAATTAACCTCGTTTGAGATCCAAAATAAACATGAAGCCTTGATGATAAAGGTGATCATTAATGAAATTTTAGTTAGGTGTACTCTCATAGACAATGGAGCAGTTCTTAAAGTTTGTAGCATTGATCTCCTAGATAAAATTGGTGTGGACAAGAAGCTTATTCAACCCCATGATGTTAATATCCATGGATTTGACAATGTTAATAGGCAACCATTAGGAATGATCACATTATCCATTGAGGCCGGACCTATATTTTTTCCCACTCTTGTCCATATCATGTTAGAACCTTTCATACAACCTTCTCCTAGGGAGACCATGGATTCATGCCATGAAAGGAGTCTTGTCTACTCTTCACCATGAGATGAAGTTTGAATATAACAATAAGATATACACAATTCAATCAGATGAACAAAGCTATAATTCACAAGTTCAACTTGCTCATGACACTTTCAACTCTCTTAATACTTTGATTCCAACTTCCATAGAACCTATACAATTTTATGGTAATCCAAATTCTCTGTCACCTAAAAAAAACTTTTAGATGATGATTGGGGGTTGTTAGAGTTTACACCTTATTTTAAAGAACAGTCCAAAATCTCACCCTCAAAGTCCAAAGAGTCATATACAAATGATTCATCTTCAAACACATGTTTTAGGGGTGATTGGGTTTCATTAGATTTTACATCCTCCTTTCTGGGAGAGTACAAAATCTCACAAGCTACACCTAAAGAATCTTGTGTTTCATTTTCTCAACTTGGTTCTACATCAAAAACATCACCCCATGTTGGTGATGGGGGATCTCCAACTCCCATCCCTCATGAGAGGAAGATACATAAATTTTAAAAAATTAAAAAGGATTTGTGTGCTCGTGAAGAAGCCAATCCTTCTTAGAAGCGTAAAATATCTTCATATGAATTAGAAGCATGTCATGGTCTTGGATACAAAAGCCTTTCTAAACATGGATGTAATGAAAACATGGGACAAAATGATAGAAATCAAGTGAATTCTAGATACTGTACTTTTCCAAGCATGGTCTAGATTTCCATCCTTTATCTTCATCCTAATCTAATTCCTTATCATCTACTGTGTGTATGACATTTTTTTTTGAGAAAGAAATGTACCCTACTATTGATCAAGAGGCTATCTTGTCGAGGCTTCTCAAAGCTCACTTGATTACTCTTCCTCCAAGAACACAAAATAAATTCTACAACAAAATCTCATTTTGTGCATATTATCTAGTGTGTGGTCATTTAACCAATGAATGTAAGGCTTTGAGTAATCAAATTCAACATATTAAAAATATTCCTCTTAGAAATATCCCTCAACCCATTATTGAACCTCCTATAATTGATGAAGCCATGATTGATTTCCAAGTAACCAAGACCAACCCATGACAAATCCTCCACCTATTTCCTATAAGAGACCATGAGATAACCATATAAGTCTCTTTTTTCCTCCTAGGATTAATCAAGTCTATAAAGCTAAAGATAAAGTGGTTGAACAACCTTTCATGGTTCCTTCCGTTCCTCCCTTATGGGAAGAAAAAGCCAATGGTTGATAAACCCACTCCTACACAATCACAACTTGAAAAGCATACAAGAAGAAATCAAAATGCTAAAGTGTGTAGGCTTAGACATCATTATATTGCTTGTAAGTTATAAAAAGAGAATAAAATATTAAATCAAGATCAAACACCAATTGAAACAAAGCATGATGATTCTCTACCTTCGCAAAAAAAACATATGAAACATCTATGAAAATTGTATTAGGCCTCCTATTATGATTAACTTGGATGATGATGATGAGATTTCTAAGATTGATGAGGAAGTGCATAATGTACCGAATAATTTATTTTTTTCCTCTTCCATGAGCTTAGATGATAACAACCGTGATGATCCTCTTATCAAGAGTGAATCACCATGTGTTGAATCTAGTGATGCTCCTAGTACAACACTTGTTGTTGTCCCTTTGGAGCTAGTTGTTCGCCTTCTGCATATGATGAACAAGATTGGGATGTAAATGACCTACTATAGATTGACTCACATGTGCCATACTAGTATTTTCTTTGTCTTCCTTTCATGTTCTTTGTGATTGCATGTGCATAATATGATCCCCTGTATAGTTCTTCTTGGCATGTCTTTAAATGTTTGTGAGCCTACTTTGGATGGCCCTTGTCACTCTGTTGGTACAAGGATATAAAGGAAGTGAATATGTCGTGACATTCTTCTATATTTCGTACACCTTTATCTTTTCTCTTGTGTTGTGTTTTCCTTTTGGGGATGATGTAAGGTGTTGAGACATTAAGGTATCTTCCATGTTGACCCAAAACATTTTCTTTGTTTTCACTCTCTATGTGTCATTCTTCCTTTGTGCTCATTTTTCCATGAGTCATTTGGAGAATGATGATGATTCCAAGCTTGATTACATCACTAAAGTAAAGACATATGATGACCCCAAATCCATGGGTTCCTTATGTGTTATCTTAGGATTGCATATGGGGGGAAAACCTCCTTTCATGATGTATCTCTATCTTGAAAACATATGTTTTGAATAGGGATTTTTGAATAAAGCTCTCATGTATTGGAATTTATTGTGTTCTACTTTAAAGTAATTGCTCATAGCATGGTGTTTAGCAATTTCTTTAAAAGTGGGGGCATATGTGTCCACACTCATTGTTTGCTTCTAAGTGTGGTCTTCTTACTTCATATGATGTGTCTTCTTGGTGGTGACATTGGGTTTGATGTTCCTTCAAGAGCATGAAATTTCTTGGCATATGAAATTCCTCTTAATGGTAATGCTACAACTTGCATTCCCTAAGTTGTGAATCTTTTATCCTCGACTAGTCCTCTCTTGGTGCCATTGAGCATGATGTTCCCTAAGGTGAGACCTTTCATGAACTAAGAAAAATCACTTTGAATATCCTATCCTATTGTATTTAAAATGGCCACCAAGCATAACACAACTTGCTTTCTAGTGGAGACTCTATGTTTGTCATGACCACCAAGCATAACACAACTTTCTTGCTAGTGGAGCCTTGCTTTTCACGAGTGCCTAGCATAATGCAACTTGTTAGCCTTGTGACCATTTCTATAACACCTTATCAAAGTTATCAAGAGGTATAATTTGGTATGGTTGATACATGAGAGACTGTAGACATGGTATGACTTTCCCATTAGCCACTTTTTGGGGCTCACCTAGTGGACAATGGATTTCACTAGCCCGTGTGAGGATTTTTATTTGCATAGTGGACAACGAGTATCCACTTGTGAATATTTTTGGACAAACAACTAAGTCTTGATCCATACCTATTGGACAAAAAGTCAAGGCTCGATCCACCCCTTCTCTCTGTAGACATCAAAAAATTGTCATCTTATGATACCTTGTCACAACATTGCATCATTTAGACACCTTGTATCATGTTTTGCCCTAGGTACCCATGTCATCATCTAATTAGTTAAATAAATCTTATTTATTTGACTAATTTCATTTATTCCCTTCCTATGCATAATTCATCAATTCCTCTAATGTTAATTAAATAATTTATATTATTTAATTAATTAAATCATTTCCATCCATTTCTCTAATGTTAATTAAATACTTTATATTATTTAATTAATTAAATCATTTCTATTAATTCTTCTAATGTTAATTAAATAATTTATATTATTTAATTAATGAAATCATAAATCCAACATTAATTAAATAAATCAAATATTTATTTAATTAATAAAATCTTAAAAAGGATCTTCTCGCTTTCTTTCCAAAATTTGAACTCATGTGTATCTAATTAATTAGTTTAATTAAATAATTCATCAATTATCCTTCTCATCTTTTTCAGAATTTATTTCCTTTAAAAGAGAATCAAAATCTTTCTATCTTTTCACATCTTATCTTATCTTGTTTTAATTCCTTTAAAACAATAAATCAAAATCTTTCTATCTTTCAAAATTTTTATCTCATCTCATCATATTTCCTCTTTTGTCAAAAATCAAATCCTTATCGAATCTTGTCAAATCTTATCTCTGTTCAAATAAAAAATCTATAAATCTAACCTTTCACAAGCCATTTAGATTGAATCTTCTTCTAGCATCTTCACTCTGTCAAAATAATTCTTCAATTGCCATCTATCATCTTCATCAGGTTGTTATGCTGCATAATTGAGCAACCAACATTCCTCCTCTACAATCAACCTTCGAAATCTTGCATCCTTATGCAGGTGAAGAGCCATGGAGATCAATCAACACTAGTTTGAAAATCGGTTTGCACATTCTTTGTTTATTATTTTTATTTTCATTCTAGTTTGTACTTCATGGTGCTTGATAGGATTTAATTTGTTTATTGTCTTCAATGCATTTAAACCTTTGATTATCTCCCTATCTACACTCTCTTCTTTTCAAAATTTCAATTGTATACTTGTGTATCTTTTCTTACTGATGTATATCATCGTATATGTGTGTTCTTTTGCACTTATGTTGGTTTGCCGTGAGACCCCTACTCTGTGCACTCATGTTTTGCTTGCTATAGATAACATATCAAATATATTTGATACATTTTGACATATTTTGATATTCATAGTATTTATGATGATGATGATGCACTTTTATATTCTATGAGTGCTATGGGTGATCCCAAAATAGTGGGTTACAATTCCCTTCATGAAGAAAAATTGTCAAAACTCTCCCATAATTTTTTTTTTGGTTTTGGTGGTTCACTCGAAGGGGGGTTCTCTCGAACCCCCCTTTTGAGTGAACCCCCTTGTGATGAAAACCCATTTGGTGATTTTTTTAAATGCAATAAATGGGAAATGGTAAAAAAGAGGGGGTTTTGAGTTTGCTTGAATCCCCCTTGTGATGAAAACCCATTTGGGTTTTTTTTTAAATGCAATAAATGGGAAATGGTAAAAAAAAAATGGGGGGATTTGGGTGAACCCCCCTTCACTCAAAGGGGTCCAGGTGGTTCGCTAAAAGGGGGGTTCACTCGAACCCTCCTTTTTAGCCCTTCTCCCCCTCCTCTACCCATTTCTACAAAAAATCCCTTTCCAAGCTTGGGTTGGAGATGAAAATGGAATCATCTTCACAGACTCAACTGGATGATGGTAGTCCTCAGAATGAGTTATCCATCAAATATAATTTTAATATATTTTGGTTTTATTATTTTTTTTAGTTTAATTAAACATAGGTTTTTCACTGAAAATCAAGCTCTTTGTTCTGCACATGTGGAAAAATAGCAGATTATCAAAAAAAAGTTCTAAAAAATATCTATGCACTAGACATTGATGTTCTTGATTCAACAAAAAAAAAAATTCGATACTTACAAAAAAATTATGTGTTAGCAAGTAAACCTATGCCTAAATTGTAATTGGTTTGACTTCAAAACTTAATTAAGAAAAAATATTCAATAAAACACTATGAAACCAATTGCATGCACTAGATATCGTAGTTATGAATCTAAATTTGAAAAAAATTGAATTTTATCCTCCATAGAAAAAAATTATGTGTTAGCAAGTACACGTCACTCTTTAAAAATGGTGTTTACTGTTAAAAACTATTTTTCAAAGGAGATAGAAAAATAAATGCAATTTGATTCCAATTTTTTTTTTAAATATATTTAGAATATATAGGCAAAATGTCACAAATCACTAGTTTGCATTATCTTCAAATTTCTCATGGTTTAGCAGCTATAGATGTCTGTTTAAGTGAAGATTTAGTTAAAAAAATTCAGTTCAATGTCAAGTTTGGCCAAAAAGTGTAACCCACTATTGTGGGATCATCCATATTGGTGAATGTTATGTTTCATAGTGTGTATGTAATAACCTTGATATGGTTATTTGATTAATTTGTTCTAAAATGAAGAATCATATATGAGATTTTATGTTAGATTAGTTGATTTGTGTTGATATGTGAAATGATCTATTTCATATATGTGTGAATTGGAACCTTGGCATAGGATCCTTTGGTTATTGATTTTTGTGTTAAGTGGTTTTCATGTACAATGTGTGTCATGTATTATGTGATTATTTTTTATGTGAGTTTAAATTTTAGAAAAGTGCATTTTAAAGTGTGTTTAGAGGGTCCTAGGGTGTGTTTAATGTGCTAAAAGTTAGTCTAGGACCTAAAGGTATAGGTGGGGAGGTGGTTTTTATTATATGTAATCTTTTTAAAAATGTTTTAACCCTTGTTTTGTCCCCACTCATAAGAGTGACGAAAAAGGGAGGTTGTGGATGAAGTGGTTATGTGAGGGAGTTATTTATCTCTTTCATTTAAAACCTCTTCCTCATGGAGAGGAGAGGGTTACCATGTTTATTTTGTTCTTTTCTCTTTTGTGATCTTGAATTGTTTCCTTGGGAAATATTGGGAGAAGGAAGGAGGAGATTGTTTGAGAGAGAAGGATCCAACCATCCATTAGAGTCTACCATTTTTAGGATTATAACATTTGAAGGTATTTTTCTTTCTTGATATTCCATATTAATATGTTGTGCATTTTAAAAAGGTGAATTGATTTGAGAGTTTCGTTTTGGGGTTTTCTTTTGATGTGACAAGTCTTGTTATATGTATTGAATAATTTTTGTGTATTCTTTCTTAGGGGAGGTGACCCCCTCTTGTATAAAGGAGTTTTGGTCCTCCATGTGCAAGGGTTTGAATGGGAGTAGCTCCCTCACATTGGGGCTTTTCATTTTTGGATAAGAGTATCTTGTTTAGGTAATGGTCATTATTGAGGGTATGAGTACCCTTGCATTTATGAGATATGAGCATCTCATTGTTTATTCATAGTTGTGTGGTTGGGAGGAATAAGGGTGTTGGGATGATTTTGGGTTTGTGGCATTGATGTGGTGTTGAGGTGTCGGTATGGAAATTTCATGGAGCATTATTATGGAGACGAGATTTGATGTATATATATTTATTCTTGCCATGTCTAGTTGAGCCCCTACTCCCTCTAATTGGTTTTCCCTTGGAGTAAACCAATGTGGTAGAAATGTGTTTTTGCTTATATGAATGACTTATTACAAGGGTTTGTTGTATATGTGAAACATTATTGTGGTCCATGTGCTTGAGTCTTGAGTTAAGATATTTTATGTGGCTAAGCGATCACCCCATGCTTAAGGGTGGGTTGTTCTACAACCATATAGTTGGGTGGTATGCCCATTGATATATTGTTGTTTTTCCATCCTTTGTTCTCCTTTATGTTTCCTTGTGGAGTCCTTGAAGATACCATGAAGGATGCAAGTCCTTTGAGAAGAAAAGAAATGATGTATTTGGGGTCAAGAAAAGGTGTTCTTGTTGGCCTTGTATTTTTCTATTCAAGGTTCTTGAGTCCTTGTAAGAGTTGAAATTTCTCTAGTTAAAAGAGGGTTTGGCAAATGATGTTGTTTCAAATAACCTATCAAGTTGTGTATCATAAGAGGAAAAGTAAAGTTTATTTAATTTATGCAAATGGATTTGAAAAGTATATATTGAAGTACAAAAATTGTAGTACCTTCTTTCAAAAGAACCTTCTTAAAGAATTTTGGTTTGTACTTGAATGTAAAGGTAAAGTCATATAGAATAGGTATCCTCGCTTTTATTTTATCATTACATGGCAAATAAACTTGCATTTTATTAGCTAATTGGAAGTGACTTATTAAAAAGAAATGTTAGTAAAGAAAAGACCTTGTTATGCAAAAGAAATAAGTATCTATTTAAAAAAAAAAAAGGTTAATAGGTCCTTCAAATAAAGAAAAGAAAGAGTGCTTCAACTAAAAGAGGTTTCAGATTTGATTAAAATAATTTGGTGTTATTGGATACCATTCTGGAGGATTAAATAGTCAAATCTAACATAGTATCTAGGCATCATAATCTTGTAAATGATAACAAGATCAGATTTATTTTATCAAGCTTTAGTAAGGGTGACAATTTACTCTAGAAAATCTTATTTATGTTTAGGTCTGTGCTATTAGCGGTTTCTCAGTTTTAAAATCAGTTTTTAAATTCAAGAGAAATAGTAGCAGGAAATTAATAATGTAAAACATGAAATGACAGAGTTAAATACATGTACAAAATATAAAAGAAATTTGTATGATTGGATAAAAGAATAGAAAGAAAAATGAGTTATATTGTGACTGCATATTAATAAAATCTAGAATCTTTTCAATCTTCAAACCTCCTTAATCTTTAACTTGCAACTTCAAAAAGGATAATTGGGATAAATCTGAAAATGGGTAGTAAATCAATCAAATAAAATAAAAAAAAGTATTGAGATTTATGGTTGGTTAAGTAGTTGTAAGTTGGTTGTCATTAAGATTCTAATTATCTTACTAAATTTAAACAAATTAGAATTAAAGATTAGTTATATTGGATCTATTAATTGAATTATAAATATATAAAATAGAAATATGTTTCTAAATTAGTTGTAAGACAAGATAATGATATTAATTTTTATAAAATTGAAAAAAACATTTTCTTAAGAAATTCAAGATGGTAGTTTCCAATTTAATTGACTGTTAACTAGTAGTTAATGCAACTCAATACAAAATAAAAATTGTTTTGAACCTTTCTTTTAAAATTAGTAATTGTGGAATGAAATGAATTAAGGAAATAAAATAATATTTTGATTTACTTAAACATAAATAAGTGGTAGTAAAAAATTAAATAAATTTGTGATATTTAATATGTAAAGCTTAATTTTTAATTGATGGTAAATACAATATTTAATAGGTACTTTTAAATTTACTAGTAACACTTAAGTTGAAACGTTTATAAGATGAAAACTAATAAGTATGTGGTTATTATTTGTTGTAAACTATGCGTCCAAAAATAAGCAATCCATCTAATTATTCAATAGTTATGGTTATAATTATACTACTCTATTGTTGGTCTAATCTAATAGTATTGAGATTAGAAAATGTTAAATTAGTAATTTAGTGTTTCAACTTCTTTGATCGAATTTGGGTAATACTATATTACGAGTATTGATAATATAGTAATGCTTTCTAGTACCTATATACTTGATGAAAGAGTTAAAGTCAGATTTAGAATTGTTATTCATGAAAACAACTCTTGAACGTACTCTTTTTCTTAACACTTTAGAATTATAACCAAATAGTTGATTCCATGTTTAGAAGTCATGTTAGATAATAATATAGAGGAAACTCTTCTATCATTGCTATGATCAATTAGTGAGTAATTTTAGATTTGCATTGCAATTCTTGGAATAAAGAGTTATTAAGATGTTCAATTATTTTTAGAACTACTGAATAAAATTTTGCTTTGATTGTTTGATAAACTTTGGACTTGTTATATAATCTAAATTTTAGATATAACACTAATTAGTTAAGTTGAAATTAATTGAAATTATGTTATAAATCATAATATCATCTTGAGATTAAAATTATGTAAGTATAACATTATGCCAACTTTTAGAATGAAAATTGGATTTTTTTTTTTTTTTGTTACAACAGGGTGTCCCCACGGCCCCCCGCCCAGCGTCACCTAGAGGCGAGAGACTAGTCCCTGCGAGTGTTTGCAGTGCCGGCCACCACAACCACTAGGTAAGTACCGAGAGCGGAATCGAACCTGAGACCATGAGGAGCCATCCCACAGCCTCAAGCCAATCCTGCTACTCGAGCCGGCGAATGAAAATTGGATTATTGAATGAGTTTGATTGCAAGAATAATAGTTATAATAATAATTAGTAAGTGGTAGAATTTTGGAAAATTTATTTAGCAATAATAAGTATGGTAGCTACTATATCAAGTCAACATATAGCCATAATAGCAATCAATCTTCCAATCATTTGCCTCAACACAATTCAGAATAATTTTGGCTTAACTTCTCCAACACTCATGGCAAAGCCTTGCAACTCATTGACCTTGAGCCTCTGTTCTACATCAATTCGTGGTTGTGGATATAATTGGAATGGATCCTCTCTCTACTCATACTAATAGCATGGTTGAAAGACTCATCTCAACTAGATGACAATACGCTTGTGAAAGCTAGCAAACACTATGCTTCACTTCGTTGCCCACAAAATTTGTGTCTAAACTTGTGGAATCAAGATAAAAAAAATGGATCATAAATGATGTTCTTGAAACCTCAAAAAATCAAACATGTCATCCAAAAAGGTGGTTTGAGCATTAATGGCATCGTCATGCAAAAACACACCATTTTGCATAATATCAAGGCATCGGGCCTGAAAGGAACCTCTAGCAATGTATTAAATGGTCTAGAGCCTCGAAAAGAGCACCTTATCAAGAATTGGGCGTTGAGCTTGCTTCATACCACATGCTTAGAAGAAGGGATAAGAAAAATGTTGGAACCCAAAAATCGGATGTTGGGGGTTGAGAAGAAGGCTTACTTCTTACCTAAAGTAGGTAAGAGGTTAGAGGGAATCTCGAATCCCGAATTATAAAAATTTTGAAAATAAAAAAAATAGAAAGAAGTCTTACCTCTAGGTAAGAGCTAAGAGGGAAGACCAAACCTCAAACCCTAAAAAGTAGAGGTAGGGTGTTGGGATCAAAAGAGGCAACAAACAAAGGTAAGGGAGAAGCCCGACTCCCAAAATTTCAAAAATTTGACACTTAGTCAAATTTTTGAAGAAAGCTTGAAGAGTTGAGGGTTCTAAAGAGGGAGATTCTATAGAAGGAAATTTGAAGGCCCAATGCTCAAAAGATATGTCAGGTTTCGGGAGGAAGGCATACCTCTTACCAAAAGCAACTAAGAGGTAAGAGAAGTATGACTTTCAAAATCTAAAAATTTTACATAGCCAAATTTTTGAAAGAAGGAATTGGGGAGAAGGAGGGAGGCCAAGAGGTTTATGAAGAAGAAGCAATAAGGGTTAAAGGGTAAGGCCAATGAATAAAAACTGAAACACTTAGCAAAAATGGAAAGGAGAAGCAGAAGAGATGGAAGATCGAGGGTGATGGAGAAGGTAAGAAGATAGGCAAGTAAGCGACAACCCGAAAGCCCAAAAAACTTAGGACTTAACCAATTTGAGACCCCCCAAGAAAAAATCATGCAAGATGGCCCATGTAGGATTTCTCAGATCGGATATCAATGATGGGTCATCTAAGAGTGGCATGAAATGATAATATTTTTGGTTATTTTTGCAGGATGATTAACTGCTAATCATGCAATCTAGGGGCCTTATTAGTCCATTGGGCACAAATTTATGAAAGGGACTTACAAAAACTGGGCCTCATAAGGGGAAAAAAAAAAAAGTGCAGCCACACTTGGAGGAAATCATGGAAACACAGGACATACATTCCCTTAAGGAGAATGTAGGGTGTGCAAAAGAGCTTCATGGAAAGTAAGATATTACTAATATGTAGATGAAACTAATAGGAAGAAAAAAATGGAAATTTGCCTCTATCAAAGATGAACCTTCTTAAGGAGATGATCTCCCTCACACCATAGTTGCAAACTTCACCCAACTACAACCACTGAAAACTTCTACCAACATGCATGAAACTACACAAAATTCCTACAAGGTGAAGGATCACTTCACTATAAAATTTGCTATTGTAGATGAACCATATGATGCAAGTGTCAGATTCATCTAACACTAGTGCCTCAGGTGAACATACAACAACAAGGGTGAAACTCTCTAATGATAGACCTCGACATCCAAGAGAAAACCTTCTGTAGAGGGGAGAGAACTCCCTTCACAAAAGGACATGCCATTACTAGAATTGTTGATCTCCTCATTGCATGAACTAAAACAAGGGAAAGTTTCTAGCTCACATGGTGATGCAAAGTATGCAAAGCCTATTTGTTGATTTTCACAAGAAAGGCCTTCCTCATGCAGTTCAAATGAAAAGCCTTGAAGTTCAGGCATACTATCAAATTGAGCAACATGAGCATCACTTTTGCGATAGATGTGTGGTTGCTCAATAATTACTAAATTAATTTTATTGATGCACACTTCATCAACATAAACCTTAGACTTGTTAGACATTTCAGGTGAAGAATTGAATTCTTCAGATTGCCTGTTTGTGTTCACTTCTTCTTAGTAAGTAGTTGTAACAACATCACACTCTTGGTATGGAATGGTTGCCACATCCTCTGTTGTGTCCTCACTCTTGTTCCTCCCACAAAGACCCTCTTCTGGGGATGAAGGTCTAACATCCAAGCTTGAATAAAAAACTTCTAAGTCATCCCAAAAGAGGTCCTCCACCTCAAAACTGCAGACCTCAATAGATAGGGAAGTTTCATCCACTATGGAAGAGAGTAAACATGTATGTTGTTGCTACTACTCCAAAGCCTTGGAGTTTTCTCCATCCATCAAGCCGAAACCAAGCTGATAAAAGGCTTCTGCTAATCTAGGTATATGTGATCTATCCTCCTCATTTTCAATAAAAAAGGGAAGACATCAAATGAGAGGAAAAATTCCTCTACTACATCAATTTTATTTTACTTGTTTAGTGTCTTGTTGCTGCAATTGGTCATCTTCAACTGCTTCTTACATGAGAGCAAGATACTAATTGTCTAGAGCATATGAAGGCCCTTCAATGACAACTTCCTCATTCCTAGCTTGGAATATCTCCCTCTTTGTTCTTGTAACCAACTTCATCCCATACAATAGGTCCACCTTTAAAGAATGAAATAGCAATATGGGGAGAAAAACAATAAAAAAGGCATCGGAACTCATGTGGAAGCTCTAGAAGGGGTTGGCCAATAGGATAAAAAAGTTGAGCCTCCTCAAGTATAGGTTCTTGTGAAGAATGGAGGCTCTCAAAACTTGGGATCTCCAATGTAGGATATTTACTTGAAAACTATGGAGGTTCAACTGGAGTTTCAAGGGGATGATTGGGATTCCTAAAACTCACAAACTTATGGTTGCATACCTCCTACATATTAGGTCATTTTGGAACAACTAGAGGGATAATAGAAGCTTCGAGAGGTTTGTTATGGTTCTTGAAACTTATTTTTTTTGTTTTTGTAACTCCTCCCTAGCAGGCTATTTTGGGACTAATGGAGGTGCCTGTCTGAAACTAGGCACACAAGGGGTTGCTTGAGTCTTAAGAACATGTGCTAGAGCAAGGGTGAGCCTAAGTTGCTCTTTCCTAGAAACGTCTTGTCTTGTTGTACACTCTCCTTGCTGCCTTTTTTGTGCCTCCAATTATTGCTCATACCTCCATTGAGCTTTTGTCTTTTGTTGTGGATGGTGAGGTTGGTGGGCAAGCTCATCCTGCTATGAAAAATAACCTTCCTACCCATAATAGGCTTGATTATCCCACTCTTGCCGCCAATAAAACCCTTGTTGCTCCTTAAGCTCAACCATCTGGTTGTGGAGATCCCTCAACATGGACATGAGTTCACTCACATTTTGGGGCTGAAATGAAGAATAAGGATCCTCCTAGGGGTGTTGATAGGAATGCGCAGGCATCTAGGAAGCTTGACTAGGGAGGGTGGGTGGTAAGTAATTTGAGAAGATTGAAAAGCCACAACAATAGGGCTCTATGAAATGAAAGGGGAGGCATAACTAGTATGATATTGCTGATTGGGAGGTGCAAAGTTGGCATTTTCATGGTATGGGGAAGTGTACATGTGGTTTCCCTTATAATTTAACAATTTTATGCATGGGAAAGTAAGAAACACCCTTTTTTTAAACTTAAAATAAGAGTAGAGGACTACTCAACCATAGATTTTGAGTACATACCAGCAGAGTCACCCAAAATGATTATTGCAGAGTCACTAGGTGCTTGTAGAACTACCTCCAAAGGCTTTAACCACCCAAAATGTTGAAGGAACCACTTCCTCAATAGAATGAAATAGAACCAATATTGCTTGAACTAGTAGATATGAATGGAGTCGACATGGTGTTTGAAGGTATGCCTCAAAAGGTGTTACCATAGTTTCAGTAACATGCCCTAAAACTTATGCATCTACCCTAAAAAATTCTACTTGTATAAGCTTTGTCAACCTTTTCCTAAGTTTCATTAACCTTTTTGGTCACCGACGAGGTTGTCATAAATTTCTCTCATGCCGATGTCTTATGAAATTGTTCGATTTTATTCTCTTTATCTAAGTTCTTAAAGCATTATCAACCTCCTACGAAGTTCTTATAACTACTCCAAGGACCACTTATACATAGAAAAGTGAAAATGATAAAGAAAAGATTATTTGATTTCAGAGCTCACAAATTTTTTGGAAACCTTTGTCAATCTCCGACAAGGTTTCACAAACCTCCTCATAGACTGATGAAGAAAACACTTATGTGATTGATTTAAAGTGAGACTAAAGAAGGTTGTAAGCAACAAAATCAAAGGTTATCATAACCATGGGGAACTTCGATGGTGTACCTAAAATTGTTCCGATGTCCAATATCATTTCAATAAATGACACTTATGAACTATGAATGCACATGCTTAACCATGCAAAGTGTAAATGTGTTGAATATGGAACAATAGCATAAGATAGATATTATCATAAAGTACAAGAAAAGAGAAAGAATAACATCCACATAAAAGACAAACACACATCATTAAAATATAAAATTCTATTTATATATATTCAAATATATGTTGTGTTACATCAATCATGTGTACATTCAAAAATGAGGAATTTTAGCACATTCTTTAAATATAGAGAATGAAGATGAGGATGTGAATCCCCTCCATAACTTCATGCATGCACTCAATCTGGGCTAGTGATATTTTTTTTAGTGGACTACATAAAGTGAGAAAACAACCCCATATCATTCTACTCAAATCCGACATGGATGAGAACCACTATCTCTTCAATGAGGTCACAGTGAAGTAACATCACAATTCAAAGATAGCATTGCCCACAAGACCCATCCTAGGGAACACACTTAGTCCTCTAATGGATGCCCTCACCTTCATCTAGTATTCTAGCTGAACTAGGTGATTTGCAACCCTTACTCCCCACTCTTGCTTGCTTGAAGCATGAATCACATTATATGTAAAGTGCCCCAGAAGTTCAACATTGTGCACATGGACATGACTCATGAAGTTTTCTCTAATAATCTTCTTGAGCACACCTTTTTCAGTGTCACTGTGAACCATGAAGATGTCTTTTAGTTGGTCTTCCATCAATATCTGAATTGACTACATTCTACATCCTAAATTGTGATGAAATCACCTTTTGAGGTGTCACTCTTAGTACTCACCATCTCTGAAAAATGAAATCTAAATGGTGAAAATAAAGACAATTTTCTTGGAAATAGTTAACGATTGTGAGGATAGTACTGTGACTTGAGAATTTAATGAAGAGGGTTGTCAATATGACTTAGATGTATTAAATTCTCTAGTTCAACTAGTTGAAGTTTCAAGTTTCCTTCTTTGCTGAGATGGTTCACATGAGCATAATCACAAGGATATATATTTAATTAATTCAAATCCAAGGAATTATGTGCCATTTGCGTGTACGTCAAGCCACGAGGCTAGAATATAAGAAAAAATGCTTTGGTTGCTTGTCAAAATCATATTGAGAAGGAAATGCAATGATGATTGATTTAAGATTAGTCATTAATGCTCTTTGTTTATTGGTTTCTCTAAATTGGGAATTAGTTGTCATGAAACTGCCGCTTGACATGATGACCATTATATTAACGACCAAGATTCAAGATTGGGGTTTTATAAAATCTTGTTTGAGTGACTCTTGAGGGCTCCAAAAATTATTTTCAAATTGCATTGTGATGTAATGGAGGGAATAAGGAACACTTTGCATTGAATCTCCAATTGCAAGTTATTTTCTATCTGTGAATTTCAAATTATGAATGTAATGTTCATATTGAATAAGTCTGTTGGTTGAGGCAATGTTTGAAGTTTATTTTCTATGAAATATGACTTCTTGATATTACATTCATTAGTTTGGAGTTAGGATCACACTAACTCATTTGACTGCAAAATCCGACGAAACTGTTTGAAGAAATATGTATAATTTGATGTATCATCGGGTGCTTGTAAAATTTGATGTATAATTTTCAATTTTTTGAAAGTTTATCCCCGACGTTCATCAAAATTTTGATGAACCTGGGGTTCGTCGAAATGTGGGCTATCATTTTCATTGAATTTTTGACAAACATGAAAAATAGAAAATAATCAAATTGTGGCCAACATAAAGAAAAGTGAGTTCGCGCCTGATTTATTGCGACAATGTTTTTCTCTACTTGAGACAATTTGTGGAGAACTAAGGACGATTTTCTTGGAAAAAATTAAAAAAAATTCAAGAAGATATTGCTAGGTTGAGGGTAGTCATTGTCTTTTTGCAGAATTCAGTTGTGAAGTCAAATTTGTAGATCCAGGTTTGAAAATCATATTTTAAAGCAACATCTCATTACATTTCATTTTTAAAGGTTTAGGGTTTTGAGAATTTCATGTCCAGATTTTGTTGTGTGGAATCACCATAAGATCACAACCAAGGAACAGACTCTTATGACTATAATTATGTGATCCATAACTCTATTGGTCATGTGGCACAATTGTGCTATAACAAATAAAGGATGCATTCATGTGTGACCCAAGTTTAATGTGGCTATGTTGTGATAGAAATGGAGGAACTCATATAATGTAGTTAATTCAGGTTGTATAATGTAGGTGTCAATCATCATTGGGTGCATTCAGGTTGTCTCAAGTTTAACAGGTTAGGATATAATTATAGCATGATCGAAGAGTGATTACCTCTTGCTGCAATAAAGAGCCTATAACTCTGGTTGATATGAAGAGTGGTTGTGTTATATCAATTATGTAGTGCATTCAAGCACAACCCATGTTTAATGGGCTATTCTAGAGAGTGATCAAGATTTTCTAAACCTTATGAATGTTACTTGACATATATTTGCATAATCTCAAATTCCTTCAAAGGTTTTTGAAGTATCAATGTATCCTATATAGGGTTTAGAATGATTTCTTTTAATTAAAAAAATAAATAAATGATGTATTTCCCTGTAATTATATAATGTGGAGATCTCCTAAATCTGCCTCAACACACTATCCTCTTTGTGATTCATTACTCCAGCTACTAGGGTTTTGCATGTGACATCTTTAATATCTTCATGACCGTGGCTTTTAAATAGATCTCAGTATTTGCTTTAATCCTTTTCATGGTAACCCTTGAGTTCCATAATCCACCTTCAATCTCTTCTAAGAACGGTGTCTTAAGATAGACTGCATAGTGTGCATATAAAGCAAGTCCTTCATACCTGCTATTGTTCCAAAGCACCACTCATTGCCTCGCTTAAAATGTTTCCTCCATAAGCACAATAGCATGTTTTAAAATCATGGTTGCCAGTGATTGACCATTAAGGTCACCACTTTCATCATGAAGATACAATGAGATTTTTGTCTTCAAACTCAGGCATTATGCAAGATAACATTGTGAATTGTTTGTTGTGTACTGATTTGATTTTCTTGCACATATTTATCGCTTTGCCAACTTCCTTTAAGACTAGGTATTCTCACCGCAATCTCAAACAACTCACTCACTATCACTTGAAGATCTCTTTCATGAGCATCCTTCTATAAAATCAAACTATGCCCTATAGGACCTACCACTTACTACAAGGGACCCATTGTTTCATGGTATTGTGTTCCTTAAAATCCTTGACCTTATTGACACTTCAGTCCACAAGGTATTATTCACTATTCTCCCATCTTTGATGAGTCTCAAAACACTGCTCAAACATGCAATCCACTACCTCCATTATACATTAATGGCTAAGAAGAAACATTGAACCTATGATTACCACTGTTACTTCATTTGGATAGTCATTCCCTGATTACATTTGCCTTGTCTAACACTACCAAAAGCATTTGAAAAAACCTTAAGGTCAGCAAGGGGGTAAGGAAACTCACTGTTAAAATCTCCACTTTAATATGCAAGGTTTGAGCTTTATTATCTTGTCACTGCTCAACCTCTTTTTGACTATCACATCTCAAGTGATTGTCATTCTTCTTACCATAGATTGCATTTAGAAATGTCACTAAGCTACATAGTGTGCTTGTTATTGGCTACAATCTTTAGATTGCAAGATTTTGTTATTACCTACAATGTCTCAATCTTTCTGGTATTGAAACTTCACTAATCCGCTATAGTTATTGTTTATGTTTCTATGGAGGCCTAGGGTTTGTACCCTAATCATGCTATTATCAATGCTTATGTTATTTTTTATTAGGGATCTCTCAATGTTGAGGGACCTAGGGATAAGCTCATCATAAGAAGTGACACATTGCATCTTTAACTAAAATGATAAATCTGTATTGACATTAGCAATAATGATTTTGACTTGTTGCTCTTTAGGGATGTGTCACTTGCTCTTACTAGCTTGCTACCTCCATCATTGTAGGAGGTTTGTGATCAAGTTCAATATTCTGATTTTAGGAGTCTTAACAGTTGGAAATCAGAGTAAAACCAAAATTTAATAAGTTTTGGAATTAGCATTTTAAAGTGTTTTTTGGGGTCATTATCTTCAGACTATCTTCTCTTTTGCAGGGGTGGTTGCATGCCAAATTTTTTTGGTGTAAAATATCAGAATTATTAGATTATGTTACCTGTCTATGAATAAAAATTATTGGAGTGTGAGTTTGATATTTTTTGAAGATCTAAATAGTCAAGCTTTGGTAAAGAAAACCATGTCGTATAATATTAGTCCGTAACAAAAATGAAGAGACACTTGATAGATTGTGGGCTAGATTGAAAAGAAAGGGTGATGGGAAAATGTTATTGTCCTTGCAATAATTGTAAGGCTTAAAGCATCTAGATGAAATTCTTAATCACAAATGCCTAAGAAACATTGTAGCTAATGGTCATGTTGAAGGGGCATGATTATCGTCCATTGGTAAGTTGTTCATTATATGTGTTTATATTGATTAAATTTGTAAATGTTTATATCATTTTAACATTTTATATATATATATATATATATAATCACTTGATCATGATCATGGTTTATTTGTGTCTATCATTATTATAAAGGTGGGGCGCCCTAGGGTAGATGATATGGATTATCGTGGCCCAAAGAATGTGGTTTTGCAAGCGGACGAACATGGAGCTGTGAATATCAAAGATGAAGTTAATGATCCTATGGAAGAAGATGATCATGCGCCAAAAAACACAGTTGAAGATGATGGTATGAATACATTGATCCATGACACATTTAGTGGCAGAGCTGATCATGATGATCAAGATGAATTTGATGTGTTCATGATTTACCTGTACTTGAGAAGGCATACGGGCCCCTTTATGAAGGCTCCCAAACAACTCTTCTCTCTGCTATATTGTTGTTGTTGAACTTGAAGGTTATGAATGGTTTGTCAAACATAGCAATCTCACAAATGTTAAGGTATGTCATATATGTCATATATGTCATCTTTTTTCATCTATTTTAATTGTTGTTAGTTCATCAATAGTAAATAAATGATGAAATATGTACCATTAATATTCTTTATATGAACACATTATTTTTTGTTATAGATTGAATGGTGAATTTTTGTTACCACCATCAAATATTTTACCTCACTCATACCGAGATTTATGTGCCATTATGAAAGATATCAGAATGGAGTATCAAGCAATAGATGCATGTCCCAATGATCATATTATATATCATAAACAACAGGAATTTGCAATAGAATGCCCAAAATGTCATATCGGTAGATATTGAACAAATCAACTAATAAAAAAGGTGCCTCACAAGGTTCTTGGTTATATTCCCATTATTCCA
>VDFB02327107.1:70206-94203 GCA_007258455.2 Sequoia sempervirens
TACACTTTGGGCTCTGCAAGACCCAGGAGGGTGATCCTTTAATGTGTTTACAACCTCTGCACCATTATTATAAACAACATTAACAATAGAAGATGATCTCACTTAATAGCTCAACACGATAAGATAATATCAACTAGAATTGGCTAGTCATAGACAATATCAACTATCTGGAGCGTGAGATAACTAAACACAATCCATTGTATATGATAGTCAATGATTTGCAATTTGTAGCAAGCTCTAGGCAAAGAAAAACAAATACTGAACTACACGAATAATTACAACTTAGATCAGTGCCATATATCCACAGGTGAGTCAAATTCATAAGCATCTAGAGGTTTAGAGTAACAACTTAATACATCACATATAAGAACCCCTGGACGATATTGCATTACAATTTCATCGTTGTGCATTCCCAAATCCTAGGGACTATCACTTATCAAATCCTTATACAACACATATCCGCCTATAATCCTATTCAAGCATTTTGATTAATTCCTTGAATTAAAGCCAAAATAGAATCATACATACCACAACAGTGAGATGGATAAAACAACCCTTAGTTATTTCATTCAAAGTTCAGATATGCATGTACAATGGAGAGACATGAGCTCAAATTTTCATTTCAACTCAAATGCTAGTACTGTTATACAACATTAAATCTCTATGAATTTAAAACTTGTTACAAAATGACTCAAAACCTAAATTGCATTTCTCTAAAACCATTGGACTTTACAATTCGCTCTGCAACTTCACCTAGACTCGAAAAAAATCATCTAACTTGCTAACCCGTACTTTTGGGCTTGAAATCCTTCTTATAGAAAATGAAGGATCAAATAAGCACTGGGCCAAAAAGTACACCTGTCACTAGTCAATTGGAGCACCTGGTGATATTCCAAAATTTGTTACAACAACCACCACCTTGAAAAATATTTTTGTTCATCATATTAGCTGAGAAATGTTGATGCAAAAAACCACAAAAAAACTGCACCAAGAATGATGTCAACACAAAACTGGAACTGTTCCAACCGCAACATCTGATCTACCACCTATTAGTAGTTCACTCCTTTTACTCCTCTTCAGTCAAATATTTAGTTACCCAATTATGGTACTCATCATCAGTTGGCCTGTCAAAATTAATTACCTCATCCACTTTGGTATTATAAGTGTGAGATGGGGTTAGAAATCAAATAGCATAGACAAAGTGACAACCAACACTTCTAAGCTATTAACCTCATCCAACAAGAGAAAACAAATAATGGATAGAATCAAAAATACAAAACATAAAAGAAATCACTCCCCATTATGGCTGATTGTTTCTCTTGCTCTCCTTCTTCTTGTTATGCAACTTTTCCCTCAGATATGTTGAAACACTTGTGCAAAACCTAAAAATGGTAGCAAGAAAGTTGGAGATAATTAGCTGTTAAGCTGAAAATGGAGAAGGAAGGTTGCTTTTATAGACAACCTTTCGAATGGACGGCTGAGATTAATCTTCTAGAAAGATTTCAAGATCAATGGATGGGAATGCATGAGAGGGATGTTACAAAATGGATGGTTGAGATTAAGTCTTAGAAAAGATGCCAAGATCAATGGTCTAGAATTGATGCACCAGGAATATGCCATGCATGGAAAAGCTATGACACTGACGGCTATGACACCTGACAGCTATGACATAAATGAATGTTATGACAGGGAATCTTTGACCAAGTGGTGCATAAATAATTTATTTTAAATAATTTATTCAAAAATGGAGGAAATGGACAAATGGAAAATAAATAATTTATTCAAATTATTTATTTGAAAATGGAGGAAATGGTCAAGTGGAAAATAAATAATTTATTCAAATTATTTATTTGGAGAAAATGAAAAGATGAGCATTTAATTAAATTTATTAATTTAATTAAATGGAGAGATGAAAATTAGACCTTAAATAATTAATTTAGATTAACCATTTAATTATGAGATGTGGCATGGGATAGTTAAATAATTTTAATAATTATTTAACTATAGAAGAATTAAAGGACCATGAATAGATAAATAATTAATGGTAATTATTTAACTATAGATGAAAGGTGACAAAATAATTAAATAAATAATAATTTATTTAACTATTGAAGAAGAGGGAGAAATTAGTGACGCAATTAGTTTATTTAATTGATCAGGATAGAATAAAGATTAGAAAGTGAATTAATTAAATAATTAAAGATTTTTAATAGAGGAATATGATCAAACATAATTGAATAACTAAAGTTATTCAATTATCGAAGGACAATGACCAAGAAAAATGGCGCTCACGGACTTAGGACATTTTTTAGTGTCTATAATAAGGTGTGTATTTTACCGCTACCTAATTCACATCCCTTTCAAAAGATTCCAAAAATGAGCTGGTACTAATGATTTTGTCCATACAGCTCACCAACAAATCATAGCCTGAGTCATCACAAATTGAATTGATTTGATCATTGATGGCCTCACTTGCTTGAGCCTACCATTGTTGAAATGGCCTAATTTTCCCTTGCTCATCAATTATATCAGGTAACAATGTGTTACCCCAATCATTGAAATTCTTCACCAGCTCCCTAATCTTCCTAGTCAAGTCATCTGGTAAGGTTTGAAAACCTTGCAATGATTTTACTAACACATGAGTAGGATTTAATGATTGGGCCCTATTATTTATATCAAACCTTGAAGCCTTATACATGATATCCAGATCACTGGCCCTAGGGATCCAATTGTCAATTATTGGTATCACTACTTCCTAATCCCTATCAATATTCTTTATTGCTGCTAACAAAAAAGAATATAAAGAATGTATAGATAGAAATTTGCTATCAACCTTTTCATTTAAATGCTTCAAAACAATAGTAACAATTTCATTTTTCTTTAAGAGAGATCCATCCTCACTTTTCTTTAATGATGCCTGCAATACATCAATTTTTTGCAAGAGATTCTTCTTTGTAGGATCGACAGAGCACCCTGTTTCTTCTTCAACTTCCTCTAAAGAAAGGGTGAGGATAGGATTCTGACTGGGAGATCCTGGTGTGGAAACATTGGAGAAGTAGGAGGCACTGACCCTACTGTGGAAGGTAATGTACTGGTTCCTAGAGCACTTGATGTCTCCCCAATCTGCTTATACCTAAACCTCTCCACTTCAATTTGTAACTAAACATTTTTCTTCTGCATTTTGATGTACTCCTCAATCAAAAGGTTATATTTTTCCATTAATCTCTTCCTTTCAACTTCCTCCCTTTTAGCAGTCTTTTGGCCAAATTGGCCACATTCACAGTAAAATTAGTGGCCTAAGTGGTTGAGGTCTCTGAAGCTCTCTTTATTATCAATCCTCCCTTGAAATTTGGATTAATATCAGAAACATCTGGTTTTCTCCCTTGTGGGGCTAATGCCCAAATTGCCAGAGTTTCATATTCCTCACTGAAAGTAGAGTTTTGCAATGTTGCCTTGACCTCTTCTTCAGAGTCTTGAAAGGGATTCTTAGACTTCATAATAGCATTAAAGGCTACTGTATCTACAATGTCCCATTTAGGTAGAATTAATACGCTAGCCTGACTCACCATTTTTCTTCCTTCTTTAGGAGTGATGTTCTTGAATTCTTCCATTAATTCAACTTTTACCTCCTCATCATTCTCTTGGTCTAACCTGTTAGGCCTTAGTTCTCTTCTTTGCCTACATTTATCTTGATACTCTTCAAACTTCATCCTCCATACCAATTGCAAGAATACAAGAGTTTTTACAAATGTATTGTCATCTAGAAACTCCTTGCATGCCTCCATTCTTGCATCTTGTACACTTTTACCTTTCATATCTTGATGTTCTTGAATTAATACGCTAGCCTGACTCGGTGATGATTCTAAATCAATAATTTTGATTGCCCCAGGCACTTTGAATTTTGGACTTGGTTGTGGAGGCACTTTCATAATCTATTTTCCTTTTCTGTCCACTTCTTCTTCATCACTACTACTATCATTTTTCCTTCTGTAAATGGGCCACCTTTTTGTAGGTTGGTATGCTGGCCTTGTTTCAATTGGTTTGGAACCTTTCTCTTGTACACCCAGACTCAATTCTAAATTTATCTTTTTTGTCCTCAATGTGCCCATAATTTCCTTAAAGTTTCCCATCAAAAAATTAATTTTCTTATGGTGGGGACTGAACTCCAACAATGGATCATATTTCGGATCCATTTTGTGCACAACATCTAGTAGCTTACCATAAGCTATCCATTTCTCCTTGTTCAACTGTTGTCTATTCAAATCAAAATCATTTCTAATCAAGTCTTCAGGGAAATTTAACTCATGCACACATTTTCCAGCTTTTATTCTTTGTTTGAAAAGAGAAAAGAAACCCTCAGGATCATGCTGCTGCTTTGGTCCACACCTCAAATGGTAATCATTAAAGAAATTATCAAAATGCGTCCAACCTCCCTTTGAAAATACAAAATCAGACACCATTGTAGAATCTGAGAAAAATGTTCCCTTACCCCTTCCAATGAGGTTGTCCTCATGAATACAACCTATTTGCCACATAAATTCTGCAAATCCCACTCTTGGTGGCACATTTTATGGAAGTATATGAGGGGCTCCCTGAAAACCATATACTCTCAAGATAGTGCTAACTGGGTATGGGATAATGTCACCCCAGTTATGGTAAACCTTCAATTCTAGCTTCCTCTCCTTTGGCCTGAGGAAATCAAGTAATTCCTTAGGGATCCTAGGTATATTCACCATTAATCTAGCCCTTAATCTAGAAGCAAAACAAATATCAAATTGCACATAACTAGTTCTTTCCTTATTACAAGATAAATCTGCAGCCCATATTTGTACTAACAATCTTTCTCCATCAACTGATTTCCTTAATTTCATCCTCTTAGAGAAAAAGTTAGCATTCTTAAAAAAAAAATATATATATTAGCATAGAATACCAAAATAATTGAGTGTCGGTATCATTGTTTTGTAGCTTTGACAGCCCTTCATGCATCCTCTCAGCCAAGAAAGAAGCGAAGTCATAGGTCACAAAGAAGTTAGGGTGTTGTATTTGCACCCCCATGATCATATAAGCAATGGACATTACCGTACTAGGACTGAAACCAAAAATATGACATAAAGAATAGAAAGTGGCTAGGAAATGGTTTGCAAAACAATTTAATTTGAAAGGTTCCTGGTCACTGGGGCTGATATGAAATTTTGAACCTCCTACCCTAGCCAGATGAGGTGGAAGCAACCTTGCTCTAAAAAGAGATTTTAGCTTTGCATACTCCTGCTTAATTTCCTCAAGGTTGATAGGAACCAAGTCTTCACTCGGTTCACTCAAGTCAAAAATACGTTGGACCTCTTCTCTGTTAATGCTCAATAGAAACTTTCCATCATTGTCCCTGATTATCCATGTTACAGGGTCATATCTTGCAGCCACTGCCCTAAGCAGGTCTACATCAGGGAATACATTTGGTACCACCAGCTTCCCCATATCATACATCCATCCATTTGAAAAATGGTGAGGAAAATTCCTTTGTTCATACCACAATCTGAACAATTCCAAGCTAGTGAGGGGAACCCTAGTATCGACAATGTTGGAGCAATTATACACTAACCCTTCCCCCAGGATTTTCCCTCGCATTAGGACCAATCCCTTCCTCCTATCATTTGTTGAAAAGGGAAATTGATCCAAGAAATCATCATATAGGTTTCATTTCAAATATTTAGTCTGGCCAGAATGTTGCTTAGGTGGTGCCATCTCGAAAAAACTAGGGCTTCTTTACAGTGTTATAATTCAGATAGCTAGGACTAACTAGAGAGAAAATTATAGGACAAAATACTGCAATTTCTCACAACTATAATTAAAATATAGCCCTAACACATTCATCAACAAGCTCACATCACATCCAACTAATCCTTTCCCAAATTCAAATGCAAAATGACTGGGAGGCACATAAAATAAACTCACGGCTTTGTTCGCAAAACTCTCAAATTCTGGCTATAGAAACTCACAATTCTACCTTCAACTCTAAAACTGCTCCACAAAATAGTTGAATGATTTGTCATACAGACCAAGTAGGAAAATTGATTTTATTATCAATTAAATTATGCCATCAAGTGTCTCATCCGCCATTAAAGCTCAATTTCGCGCTGCACAAACGACTCCAACCATATTTGATGCAGATTTAAATTCAAGCCGTCGATTCTTCAGCTTGATCAAATCATCGACGACCACCTTCAAAACAAGCTAACACAATTGCCAACATGGCGATAAGGGGCCCACCTTACCATACACTATGAAGGAAGTCCATGTGGCGGTTACCCACGATATCACAATCCTAAAACTTTTGGTCACGAGATGGCAGGCAATCGTTGATCCTGAGCATCAATGATCTCGTTCCTTTAACATAGTCGCCAGCCATGTTGTTAACCTTCGAGCAACTTTTCCAATGAGATTATAACATATCCGTCGATTTAGAACATGTGCATCTCAAGAACACTTTAGTAATCTTCACCCTTAATACATTTAAAGCTGACTAGTGTTTCCTTTACTCTTTAGGCTTCATCGGATGAGACATGTGGTGCCTGCCCGTGATTTCGCAATCAACCCAAGCACCATTGCGAGATGGTAGGAAACAAATCAGATCAAATGGAAGTTGGTCAATGATAGCGCAAATTTGATCCCTCGAATAGGACACGTGGCACCCGCCTGTGATTTCGTGATCCTTCAATTCCCGATCATGGGATGGCGGGCACCGTTGATATCTGCAGGAAATAGATCAATGGAAACACTAAATCAACCCTTGTAAAATAAAACATTCATTAAAAGGAGAAGTGGGCATTACTAGGCAGACAAAAAACAACAACATAAGTTGTTTTTTAAAAGATGAAACACGGGGCAACTGAGACTTAGGAAATAAAACCTCGCGGAGGAAATAAAGTATTAAAATCAAAGTTGGGTTTTAATTTTAATCTGGTGACATAAGCCTAAGCCATTAACCCCCAGTGGTCATGTCACTGACGGCTTAGCCAAAACCTTTCATTAAATACTAACTGTGCAATGTGTAGGTTTTTCAGATTCAAAGATATGGGAGAAGATCTCGATCGTACCTTGCCAACTCGTAGACCTAAGGTGTCGCCTTGTTATTTGGCGTGAGGTCAGCAAATGGTAGATGTGTGTCCTGTATGGAATGTGGGGCCCAATATCCACTATTGAGCTCATAACCCATGTTTTTAGATCGACAACCAAGATCAAAAGCTAATGTAAATCTCTGCTATTCCCTGCTAGCTCGTAGGAGGAAGATGAAGGTTGGTTAAAAGCCGCGAGGTCAACAAGATTGCATTGTGTAGCTCCAGCCATTCAGTTTGCAAAGTACATAGGACCTGCCGACATAGATTAATGTTATTGGTCATGAGGAAGGTGAATGATGCTTCGTTGGATGTCAAACCGAGTTAGCCCAAGATAAACTGTTTGATTTGCCAACTCTTCAGGAGATCAACAGGTAGTATTCAAAGTTGGAAAATGACATATGGTGGTCATTTTATCGTACAATTGGTGAAGCATTAATGAATTATTCCTTGCTTGTGTAGTCACGTCAATCTCAATCTGTGTGAAGATGTTGTTGGCAATCATGAAGGGTGATCTACGGATTCTCATGCAACTCTAGTTAAACAGTGACAGTACATACGCCGCCAAATTGCCATGTTTGTACATGCATTTTTAATAAGCATTGATCAAGGTTTCCATTACCTCACACAATAAATACAAAAGGAATTAACTGCTAATAGTGTCATTCTTGTAGCAGTTAGACCACTTTGTGGGATGAGTCTAATCAAGTTTGAGTGCTTGTCTGATAAGAGAAAATGAGTAAGTCAATAAGGAGGTCTATTCATTTGAGATCACAAAAGCTTGGTCTTGCTATTCAAGAAGGTGCTTTGGTTGACAAGCCCAGGCTTGTGCCCACTAGATACAATAGAAGGTTGCAATTCCAGGACGTTGCTGCTCAACTGGTAGATGACAAAGGCAAGCAGTTGGTGTGCTCTATTACTAGTGTCGATAGGAAAATAAGGTATGGGAATGGCTCCTCTGGATGCCAACACTTTCCCATTGACCTTACGAGCAACACTTCTGATGATATAATCGAGACTGACTCCAACTACTATCGGTATTTAGCTCACTTCAATCACAGTCTTCCCTCTAATGAGGAAGTGATATCTGTGGTGCCATTGGCTATTAAAACCCCAAGCAAACAAACTAGAACAGTATTGGGCAAGGACAAGAAAGAAGAGGAGGCTGAGGGTCTACCGTATTGGGAAACAACTAGAAGCGGGCGTGTATACCAGGGTCTAAGTGTTGGTAAGGGCAGGGTGGCGAGTAAATAAGTTGTGGTGACTTCGTGGCAATTTGGTTGCCTATTTTTTGCATCAGTAGCGACAAAGGGGATTTTGATGACAATTTGTGTTCCCTTTTCTTTTAGCTTTCCCCAGTTCATGCACTATGTTTTACAAATTCAACGTGTGGGAAGTTTTGAGATGAAAGTCAAATGCAATGGAGATTTTGTTCAAATGAAAATTTATTTGTGGTGAAATTACATTTGAGCCCGAAGCTTGTTGCTCCCTTGTCATATAAAAGGGAATTCAAGGCTCACTTGTAGGGAGATAACTGATGAAAGCTCTAGCTAGGTTTTGAGTTGAATATATGGGTAGAAAGATATCTATCCTCTGATGAGGAAGTGATATTTGTGGGGCCATTAGCTGTTAAAACCCCAAGCGAACAAAATAGAATAGATACCCTATTTTGAGTTTTGGATGAATATATGCAAATTATCTTAAATTGTATGCATATATGACTTATAAGCATGAATAAATGTATAATTCTAATATATTTTCTCTCTTTATGTGGATTTGAGTGAATTTTGAATGAAATGTTAATGATGTTGTCATTCTTCTTTTGAGAATTTGTTCAATTGTGTGTATGTTTTTGCTTTGATTCAAGAAAATCAATTAAATGCTTAAATGGAGTCATATGTTTACAATTATTTACAAAGGATTTGATAAGTAGTAATATATCAGAGAATTGAGCTCCATAATGCAAGGTATTATATGAGTAGTCCATTCTATTAAATTCTTGGTTCATTTATGCTAACAGTAAATGGGTAACTAAATATTTAACTGACAAAGAATAAAAGAATAATATTTAAATGGGTCACTCACTCACGCCCTCTATCTCTCTCCCCTTAACCCTTAAACTCTAAACCCTTAATATTAGGTGTGTATTAAAACATTATAAAAGTATAAATTCTGGAGTTCTATTAGGAATTGAATGATAAATGACGATGAATGGGAAAATCTAAGGCACTTTAATATTTTCAACTAAAAAGTTAGAGTTCAATTAGGATTAGTGTTCACTTAGGGTTAGGTTTAGGGTTCAATGAATGTTCAATTTGGGTTAGGATTGAGGATGAGGTTGGGGTTTAATTAAGGTTATGAATTCAATAAGAGTTCAAATAGGGTCAAGGTTAAGGTTAGGGTTGGGGTTAAGGTTCAATTAGGATAAGATTAATTAGTGTTAGGGTTAGGATTAGAGGTCAACTGTAGTTCAAAGTTAGGGTTATGGTACAATTAGGACTAGTGTTCAATAAATGTTCAATTAGGGTTAATACTTAATTAAGGTTAGTTTTAAAGTTCAATTAGGGTTTGGGTTAGGGTTGGGATTATGAATCAAGTAGGTTTGGGTTAGGGTTTGATTAGATTTAGGTTTAGGGTTTAGTTAGAGTTAGGGTTAGGGTTAGGGGTAGAATTCAATTATGCTTAGTGGTCAATTACAATTAGATTTAGTGTTCAATTAGGGTAAGGGTTAGATTCCAAATAGGGTTAGGGTTTAACTAGGGTTAGGATTAGAATAGAATAAATTTTTGTGTTTAATTACGATATCTAGAATTTAGTATAATTTTCGAAAATGAAATGATTTGGACACAAAGAAAAAAATAGAAAAGTTGATTTTATATAGATCTTATTTCAATTTATTCTAAAATTCTAATTAATAATTGTTTAATTAATCTA
This sequence comes from Sequoia sempervirens, assembly GCA_007258455.2. Classification (NCBI taxonomy): domain Eukaryota; kingdom Viridiplantae; phylum Streptophyta; class Pinopsida; order Cupressales; family Cupressaceae; genus Sequoia; species Sequoia sempervirens. Next base: position 80,250 of record VDFB02327107.1, read on the forward strand.
AAATGAATATCTTAATTTAATTTAATTTAATTGTATTAGATAATTAGTAAAACTAAATAGATAATAAATATTTTATGGATTTTAAAAATTATAATTTAGTTTAATTTTATTTGTAATGTCAAATATTAAAATTTTAGATTGAAATACTTAATTGATTTTAAAATATTTATAATTAATGTTCAATTTATAAACTAATATTAAGACATTAATAAATATAACCCGTGACATAATGTATTAAAGACACATCAAAGTATTTATGATTCCTTCGACTTCACCAGATGAGACACGTGGTGCCCACCCGTGATATCACAATCAATAAAGAACTCGCAACTTTTGATCATGTGATGGCGGGAAACCGTGGATCTCAACCATTGAAAATCCTGTTCATTCAACACAGTTGCCAACCTTGTTATTAACCATTGAGCACCTTTCTACCGAGATTATAACATCTCTATTGATTTAAAACACGTGCATCTTATAACTGCTTTAGTAACCTGCGACATAATGTATTAAAGACCCATCAAAGTATTTATCATTCCTTCGGCTTCACTGGATGAGACACGTGGTGCTCACCCATGATATCGCAATCAACTAGTGGGGTCATCACGAGATGGCGGGGAACGGCTGAGATCACATGATGATTGATCTACGGCCATGCGAACTTGTCCCTCTGCAAAATAAAAACATTTATTAGGGGAGAAAAAAGGAAAAGGAAAGGTCCTTTTATAGTACATGATACTAGGCGATTTATTTTTGGGTCTACAGATGACTTACAGTATATGGGACTCCTTGTACTCCCAATATGAGGGAGGCACCTAACTTGTGCTCCACAATACGAGGTGTACATACCTTACTCCCAATATGAGAGAGCCCAATAGTCGTGGGGGGTGCAAAATAAAAACATTTATTAGGGGAGAGGACACACTCAATTGTGATGATAATACCCAGTCTTACCACATATTTATACTATATATTGTAAATAAATAGTCCAAATGTAAATAAAGAAAGATATTTATACAATCCAAGAAAATAAGTTGAAATGTATTTAATAAAAAATAATATATCAATTTGTTTTTCTTTTTTAGATGAATTAAGAGTATGATTTAAAATATTTTAATTCAAATAACATAAATGATAAATTGAAGTGGGAAAACTTGAATATTATTTTAAAATTTTGAGGTTTCATATTTATATGTGTGAGATTGATCTAATATTCCAAAAAATGAATAGGCATAGAATGAATGTAGAAGTAAAATTATATTTGCATATATTCATAAAATAAGATCTGATAAACAAAAAATATATGCAATTAAAAATAAAGGAAAAATAATTCAATCCAAATTTAGATAAGAGAGATAATTAGATTATATGATAACTTTAAGGATAGGGTTAGGGTTTGATTAGGATTAGTGTTCGCTTAGGGTTATGATTAGAGTTATGAATATACAATTAGGGTTCAATTAATGTTCACTTAAGGTTTCTTTCTTGGGAGAAGTTTATTGAATGGTAAGTGTATTTTATAAAATTAATATGTCAAGAATTAACTTTAGATAATACTACATGTGATTTTTCATATGGTATTAAATTGTAGATTAAAATTGATAATAGATTTCCTTCCTTCTTTTGCATTGTAACCTACCATAATATATGGTCTTAAAATCCTATTCATATTTTGAGCTTTTCTAAACTATTAATGCTATGAGATTTCCACAATCCATAGTGCTGAATTTTTAATTTTCTGGATTTTGAGATTGTGTTGGAGTTTTTTCATCTAAACTATACAACACGACATCCAACAAAAAATTTTTTTATGCATTTTTTCCAAGCACAAATCCTTAGAATTCTTAATGTGTTACTTAGGTTAATTCTTTATTGCAATAAATAAATACACACTAATATATATATTATGGATTTGAAGGAAAATGTTAAAATATTTATATATATAGAAAAATTTAAATGCAAGGGATTCAAGTACATACCTTTGCTTTTGTTAATGTTGATGAAGATAAAAATCTTGATGAAGTGCCAAATTTGATAAAGCGGAATATCTTTGCTCTATGTAGCACTTGAAATTTTGTACAAAACTATAACTAACTCTATGTCAAATTTGTGACTTTGGACCTATTTTTCATCAATAAATATGAGCTTTGACATATGCCTCCTAATCTAGCATACAATATGTACTTAAATGCTCAAAATAGTTGGGAGTAGTGTTGAGATTAGTGGATCTTTAGGAAGGTCTAATGCTTCACCTTTGTATCTCTCCCTATAGATAGAGGAAGAGATGAATATAGAATGAGAGAGGAAAAGGGATATAGATAGAGATATAGAGAGAGATGAAGTAAATATATAGAGATGAGGAGATAGAGGAGGGATATATATATATATATATATGAGAGAGAGAGAGAGAGAGAGATAAATGAGGGAGATGAGAGAGAGATAGATGGGGGAGAGAGATAAATGGGAAGAGAACATAGATATATAGAGATATATGGGAAGATAAAGGGACAAATAAGTTGAGATATGAAGATAGATAGGGTAATAGGGAGGGAGCAAGAGATCAGGGAGAGATGGGGAGAGATAGAGAGAGGGAGGGAGAAAGGGAGAGAGATATGTAGAGGAGGAGAGATAGAAAGTGGGGAAGAGGATACTGTGTAGAGAGGGGAGAGGAGGAAGTGAGAGAGAGGATAATTTTTTTAGTTTAAATTCTATAAAATATTCAATAAATAATAATATAAATATTATAAAATTATATAATTTGTATTTTTAAATTACACACTATATTTTATTTTTTGAAAAATATGTAAATTGCAACCATTTTCTATATATTCAGTATTATTAAGGTCACATCTTTTTAACAATTCAATATATAATAGAAATAAAATATAGTTAATAATTCAATTAACTAGCATACCTATATTAATTAATAATATATGTAAAACACACCGAGAGTTATCTTTATCAAGATGCCTATTGACTTGAAAAAATGCTTACATTTTCATGAATATGAATTTGGAAAGCAATCAATTTGATTTCATTATTGTTTGTGTCATTGTTTATCTCAATTCCCATATATAAGGGTACACATTGAAATTTGAAATCATACCAACTTGTCTATAACAACAATCAACCAAGAACAATAAATTTAAAAGCAAAAATGTTCATCAATCATTAGATTTAGTATTGACAGCATCAAAGAAGTATATCATGACAAAATGGCATTAACTAACTTAGATATATCCACTATTTTTTGTTTTCAAATGTTTGAATACATTGTTAACATTATATAAATTCAAGCATTTGAATGTTATGAAACCTATAGCTTTGAAATTGAGTATAATAAAGCTTTGCTCTAAGATGAATAATCAAACTTTGTTGTTTTTATGGCTGTGCATTTAATCCTTTGTTCATCATTATAAGTCTCTTTTTTCACTTGAATTTTAAATATGTATCTATTGAAAAGGACCTTTTGTATAATGTGTGAAAACTTAACATCATCTTGCTTTTCATGCTTCAAAATGTTCAATTCTTTTGTTGTTACACCCATAATTTCTTTCGCCACTTCTTCAAAAGTTGTAATCCAAGTGAATGAAGTATGGTCTTGCACTTTGCATTGAAGTATATATTTATAATCACATTCAGGGGAAGTTTTATCACATCTTCCACAATACCACTGACCATTTTCATTATTCTTTACCTTCTTTTTGTAGTGCCTATCTCCAATTTTCAAGGGGCATGTTGTATAACAAAAATTTTCTACCTTAATGAAAGATAAGGTAGCTTTTATCACTATCCAATAAGGTTTACCAGAGTTGGAAATGTCTTGATCCTGTATTTGTGAGATACTAGGGTTAGGAACAAATAGGGTTTAGGTTAGGGTTGGGGTTCAATTAGGGCTAGAGTTTAATTAGGGTTAGATTTCAATCAGGGCCAGAGTTTAATTAGGGTTAAGGTTCAATTAGGTTTAGGGTTCAATTAGGGTTAGGGTTAAGGTTAGGGTTTGGGCTAAAATAGGGTTAAGGTTCAATTACGATAAGTGTTCACTTAGGGTTATTGTTTGGCTCAAGATTGGGGTTAATAGTAGGGTTGGGATTTAGATTGGGGTTAATTAAATTATATTAGTTTATGTTTTTATTAAAGATCAAATATAGATGTAATTTTAAAAATTATATATCTATACCTTTTGATTTATGTTTTAGATCTAAGATGATCACATTATTGTTTATACATTACCTAAAATAAAAACCTTATTTATAATCGTAAAATAAAAACTAATGACATCATAATTTAAACAATAACAAACAATACAACTAATTAATTGAATATTTTATAGAATTTAAACTAAAAAATTGATTAAAAAATGATTTTTTTTTTTTGATTAGCAAGATTGATTTATATATTAGATTAAAAAAGGTACAATCGTCTGCAAATGCAAAAAAGCTTCTACCATTGATTACTAGCAAACCCATCCCAACGACCACTACCAAAAACCACCCCGAAGATGGTCAAAACGAGACCCAAGCAACCAAAGAAAGGGAGACCCCTCCATCCAGAAATGACTACCCCACCATCCAAGCCAACTACCAACCCAAAATGCCATCAGGGTTCAGCCCCGACCGACCCTAAACATACAAATCCCCAGTCACCCAAAACTCCCAAACTAGCCATTAGAGATCAAATTTATAAACTTCAGGACTGAAAGACACCATTGGACCATAGAGATAAACTATAAAAACTATCAGAACCAACAACTATACAAGGCATTCACAGGAAATTATTTAAAACAACAAAATCTTCAAAGAATTTTACCCACTCAACATCACCCACAACCATCAGGTCAAAGAATTTCTTCAGGAATTCAATGGCCACCGCTGCCACCATTCTATGTCTGCTCAACGCCAGACCACTCAAGTCAAAAAGGAATGGGAAAAGCTTTACAGCCTCATCCGAACCTCGAATAGCTGCAAAGTCACTCAGTCTTGAGACACCTCTACCCTCCATCACAGAACTCAACACTTCATTTACCCCTCCCACCAGATCCTTGCAAAACATTTTAACCAACAACAGTTTAGCCACAACCTTGGACTCATCGTTGTCCAGAAGAGATGCCAAAAACTAGGATGAGATGTGTAGATTGTCCATGCTAAACTCCTTGTTAGCCAAATGACCAGCTCCCAGGATCATTTTGGTCACCACCAGAACTAATAGGTCCTTGTTTAAGAGAATTCGCTTCATTCGTTGATCTTTAACTTCTCTGAAGGAGGTTTGTCTAGTTGAAGATTTCAGAGAGATTGGCGTGTCTGCACCAAACTTCGCCAGGCCATCCACAGAGACTTCAATGATAGAGAGAGATCACTTCACCATGAATGCCACCGCCAGAACAAATAAATTTTGCTGCAAATGCCCGCCACTAAATGGAATGAAATGAAAATTTTTAATGACGTCCATGAGGCCAAAGAAGCCTATGGGACCCAATTGACTTCCCTCCACATGTGCCACATTTAATCTGCATGAAACTACCTTCAGGGAATGATGCCTATGATATCCTCGAGCTCTGTGAAGAAAATTGCCACCTCCATCACGTGACCAGCCTCCTAGTCACACCCACCTACGTCCCCCATAGCCCCTTCCTTTTCGCCACCTTAACTCCTAGCTGGCTCTCCTAACACATCAGTGCGGGGATGAGAAAAGAAAGGAGGTAGGGGGAGCCCACCCAGACGTTGGCTATCTAGCCCCAGGAATGCACCTGACCTCATGCATGGATGCATAGCATATATCTCCCACAGTTTCTTGATTTTCTCGTTGTTAGACTCCATTGAAGACTCTGTGCAAACTATCAACATTTAATAAAAATCATAGTTAAATTACTACTTGATGGAAGACTATAAATGAAAGCCCCACCATCTTTTAGCTAACTATGGTGATTCATAATAATTTCAAACATTTTAAATATAAAAATTTAACATTTATTTTAAAAAATAAGATTATATTTTAATTTTATTTTTATTAAATATATATTATATTTGTTTTATTTCTTCATGTAAAAATTTCAATATTTAATTATTAAAATCTTAAAATATTAATAAAATTTAATAAAAATTTAAAGTTTTATTTTAATGTAAAATACATATAAATATTTAATATAAAAATATTTAAATTTTCAAAAGATTTGTTTCTATTAAATTATCATAGATATTAAAATTTTGAAATCTTTAATAAAAATTAATATTAGAAATTTTGAGAAATATAATTTTTTATTTATAATTTTTAAATTTGATTTGATGTTCAAATTCTTATAACAAAATTTTAAATATTTAATGTATAATATTTTAGGTAAATCTTTAAATTTTAAACTTTTTTAATATAAAATGAATATAAATTCGAATGTTTGTTTAATTTTTTTAGAATAAAATTTTAAATCTTTAATGTATAAGATTTTAGGTAAATCTTCAAATTTTAAAGTTTTCTTAATATAAATTCTTTAAATAAAATGTTAGTTATTTAAAAAAAAAATCATATTTTGATAGTTGAATACATTCAAAATATTTCTAATATATTTCTAATTTAAAATATATATTGTTTAATTTTTTAAATATATATATTTTTTTCAAAAATATATTTTTATTTTAAAAAAAATATATTATACATACAAAATTACATAATGAATAATAGATAATAGATTTTGGTGAATATATCTAGGTGTGTTAATATGTTTGAAAAACTAATTTTAATTAAAAAACTTACTAAAGGTAAGTTTTTAATTATAAAAATTTAACATTAGAATTATTTAACATTTGAAATAGAAAATTTAAATATTATATTATAATATTTTATAATTTACTTATATAGTATTTTGGATAATAGAAACAATTTTGATTGATTTAATATTTTCTAAATTCATTATTGAATTTAAATCTTATAATTTATTCTCTAAATTCATTATAGAAACAATGTATGAGAATTTATTCTCTTGATTTTGAGGGTGAAAGTGTGGCTAGATAGGGTTTCTATACATAGTATTTGTAGGAGAATGGTATCTCTATTTTGAATTATTTTAAACCTTGTTTGTATGTAGTAGTTTTTAAATTCATTTTGTTGTTATAGTTGTAGACATCCAATTTGATCACTGCCATATGATCAAACGTGTCTCTTTATTCGTCCGGTTGCTCATCCCCCTTGTCAATATTAATTAAACCAGTTGTTTAATTAATACCCTGCATCTTGCACAAAGGACCTAAAGTATTTAATTTAATACTTTACCCCTTTTCCTTCTCTGAATTAAATAAATATACCCTTTTATTTAATTTAGTCATATTCCCCTTTTAAATTAAAATTCATTTTTAATTCATCTTTTCTCTCTCATGGTCACATCCTCCAACTTTTGCAAGTTGGTCCCTAATCCATTTTAATTACTTCATCTTCTTCTAATTAACCAGGGTTAGCATGTGCACTCCCTTAATCATCATTAAGGTCACATCCTCCATAATTTCCCACTTGCTTCTAATGAGTCATTAGTCCATCTAACTGAGTACTTGCACAACCTTAATCAGTTGATTAGCCTAACCTAATCCTCCCCCCACTTATGGCATGTGTCCTTAAGTCAACCTTATTAAAGGCTTTCTCCTTTTGGACAAGGCACTCCACTTCCCCATGTGAATTTTTAATTCACCTTTTAATCCCCCAAGGCACCCAAAGGAATTTTTAATTCCTTCACTTCTTCCCCACATGTCCTTCACTTATTCTTTATTCTTTCCATCTCCCTCATGAGAATATTTGAGGAATTTTTAATTCCTCACATGTCCTCTCACCCACATGGGGACAAGGACCTCCTTTATGAGATCTTGTCCAATCCCAAGGTACTTTGTACCCCTCTCCATGTCATGTCCTTCTCCTTCCACCTCATGTCCACTTCACCTTTTAGGGCTATCTCACATGCCACATGTCAAGATGTGAGGGCTTGTGAGTTATCAACTCACCTTAGCCCTATATCTTGATATTTGGTGGCTCAATCTTGACCCTCTATTTACCCTAGGAATTCTCAAAAATCTTATAAATACCCCCTCTTTCCTCTCATTTGAGGGGAGATCATTTTGCTAGCCAAACTCTTGCAATTTGTTTCTCAACTTATACTTAGCCATTTTCATGCTTTTATCCACTTGCACTCATCCTCACAACATCACTTAGCTTGCATCTACTTGCCATCCAAGGAGCATACACATCAAAGATCGAAGGGCCAACCAAAGGATCGATTTGACGCAAGGTATAGAGTTCCAATTTATTGCTTTCATCTTGTGTTGTTTCCAACTTAGGCTAATCTTGAGGTGTAGGTTGTTTTAGTGTTTATTTGCGCTCTTTAACTTTTTGCTTTCTTTCTAACGCTCACATTTGACCTATCACATTTCTGGCACGCCCGGTGGGACCCACAAATGGGTCTATTTCCTCAACGTTTGCTATTTTTTACATTTTTTAAGGTCCAAGTTGAAGAGTGGCGGACCTGTCCTGACAGAGTGGCGGATCTGTCTAGTGGTGGCGGACCTGTCCTGACAGAGTGGTGGATTTGTCCTACTGTGGCGGACCTGTCCTGTAGTGGCGGACCTGTCTTGACAGGGTGGCGGATTTGTCCTCCGGTGGCGGACCTGTCCTACTATGGCGGACCTATCCTGCAGTGGCGGACCTATCCTGCCAGAGTGGCGGACCTGTCCTAACAGAGTGGCGGATCTGTCCCTGTAGAGTGGCAGACCTGTCCTCCAGAAGGTAAAAATTTCAAGTTTTTTCTTATTGTCTTTTGGTAAAATAGGAACATAGTTAATTAAAGGGGTGTCAATAAACCTTGTTTGGCGTGTTTGGGAAGGCTATTTGACGTATCCAATCCCTTTGCACCATTTGGCGATCCTGGGTGAAGAGAAATCGTAGCTTTCCAAGTCCTTTTGAGTCACCCTTTTTCACTTTCTTAGTGGGACCTGCTTGGGGATTTCATCACCCCAAGGGACGATTCCAACCACGCATACCGGCGGGGTATATAAAGGCAGGAGAGCGAAAGCTGTACCTCAATCCAACCACGTTGTAATTGGCGAAGTGTCGGGATGACGTGAAGAGTTGGTCCGAGCCTTTAGTATCTCGCTAAGGTTCCCAACTCACGCTTGTAACGGGTTGGTGTTCACGGTTTGGGCCTCACGTACCGGGTGTATATTGAGGACTCCTTAGAAACCATGTGCATCCTAGAGTAGAAGAATTCGTTGACCATACCCATTTCTACTAATATTAGGGTTGTGCTGTTTGAATTGTCTTTCTTGTGCATAAACTAGTGATTGTCAGTTTGGCCAAGTCTTTTATGATTGCTATATTTCGGGGTTATTTGCCTTACCCATACATCAAAACATCCAACTTAAAACTTCCCCTTTGGCAAACCTGTCCAAGTGCAGTGGCAGACCTGTCCAAGTTCAGTGGCGGACCTATCCTAACCCTGTGGCAGACCTGTCCCTATGCTGTGGCGGACCTGTCCTAACCCTGTGGCGGACCTGTCCCTATGCGGTGGCAGACCTATCCTAACCCTGTGGTAGACCTGTCCCTGTGCTGTGGTGGACCTGTCCTAACCCTATGGCGGACCTGTCCTTGTGCTGTGGAGGACCTGTCCTAATGCTGTGGCGGACCTATCCCTTTGACCAGCTTATACCATCATTTGGCATTCATTGTCCCTCTGTTTTGAACATCGAAACGACCATTTAGCATCCCAAAACAAACATTTGAATGCCCGTTCTGAGCCCCCATCCCTTCATTCTAAGGGTCATTTGTCCTGAACAGTCTTTTTCTTGTTTCGAGAGCCATTCATCTATCTTGAGACACTCCCCATCCGTCCTAAACACCTTTCATCTCCGATCTCCTCTATTCCATATAAACCCCGTTGGAGTTGTCATCCAAGTTGACCTAGGTATTTATCCCTAATCACAATCATCATAACTGGCTTAGGATCGCTATCTGTCTTAGGTCAGTTATCCTTTTCGACCCAATCAATCCGCTTCTATCTCAAGTTGGATTCGGTGTCGTTATCATACATCCACCTTTCAATCAATACCTAGTGTTACCAAGGATCCTTCTTAAACTCGGTTGTGGATCTCGGTCTTCATCGTATCTATCATCACATCAATCCTAATCATCAGATCGATCTGATCCCCACATCATCAAACCTATTCGGATCAAAACCCAGAATCTAGGTTAATCCAATATCTACCAATCAATCCAATCCAATTCCATCAAGCCAATCCACGTCGACCTAATCAATCGTCGTCAACTAATCTTTCATCGAAATCAAATCAATCTCTCATCATCAAGGTGTTTCTAATATCTTGATCTACCTTATCATCTTGCATGCCCGTTCAGACTCGATCACAGGCAAAGAAAATGGCTGACCAACAAGCCCTGAATGCCCAATCGAACAACCCACAAAATCTCACCAACATAGTCAACATCTCGTCAGATCCGAACTATGGTGCTAATATCCCTCACGATCCCCACAACGGCACCTCATCGTAATCCAATGTGGATGGTCAAAACACATCACCACCTGGGGAGGAAAACATGGCCGATCAACCCGAGCTCACATTCGAGGAGCACTTTAGCAACCCAGTTAATGTACAAATGGCGGAGCGCCTTCTCGAAAGACATGGTGACCAAATCTTGGCTCACTTGATTGAAAAAGGTGTCAAGTTTCCATCAAGTGTCGACTTATCCAAGTATGGCACCTCCACATCTAATGTACCCCAAGGTGCACATGACATCCCCAGTAGCTCGTATGTCCCCAACATTCCTTCTGTAGGAGGCTGGCATCAACCTAAATTTAGCAACGCTATGCTATATCCCATTGGAAATCCCAAACATCCCACCATTTCAGTCATGGGAGCCCCCCAAATCGTTGATCCCAATGATCCTTTTGCCTATGGCATGCCACAAAACGTCCCACAACCGCAACCATTAATGCTACCGACACCACCCCCCTCGAACCCGCTTCCTATCAACACTGGGGACAACCCTTTCACTGCATTACCCCCACCTCCTGGGATAAACAATCCACCACCCTCGTCATTCATACCTCAACAACCATCACAATCTAACAATCCGCCACCCTCGTCATTCATACCTCAACAACCGTCACAATCTAACAATCCCCCACCATCGTCATTCATTCCTCAACAACCGTCACAATCTAACAATCCCCCACCATCATCATTGATTCCTCAACAACCGCCCCAATCTAACATCCCTCCTCCATCGTCATTCGTGTCCCAACAACCTCCCCAAGCCTACGCTCCCACTAGCATTCAACAACCTCCCTCGCACAACATCTCAATCGCACCTCCACCTCAACAACAACCATTGGTCAATCCCTTATCTTCAACACAACCATCACAGCATCAATCACAAGGAAATCAACCTTGGCCTTCAACCTCGACCATATCTCCATTCCTTGCATCCCTTTTATGCCCGCAAGCACAACCACGACATAACATCCTATCTCGCCCACCACAGTCGTCAACCATGCATCAACAACCACCCCATCATTACAACTATTATAACCAGCAACAATATCAACCACAACCCTCCTATGTGGCATCGCAACAATCGTATCAGCACCCCCAATATCCGCAAGCCAATCCACAACACCTTCTCCCTACTTCCCAATAGTATGCCACCCATAACTACCAGACCCATCCATATTCCGCCTCGCAACAGCAATCTCTTTATCAGCAAGGTCCATTGGTGTATCAACAAGGGCTGCCACCTCCTCATCCATACGCCCATCTCCAAACATCCTCTCAGAATCCACAATCTTCCTACCATCAATACCTGTCTGACACACCAGCCAATGCAGACATCCTGGAAATCAAAGCCGCACTAAAGGATCTACAGGCAGGGACTAGCAAACAATCGTTCAAGTTCGAAGATCTATGCCCATATCCGTATGATCCCTCCATCTCATTGATTCCCTTCCCCAAACATTTTGAGATGCCAAAATTTGAAAAATATAAGGGGAACAAAGATCCTAAGGCCCACCTACGGGATTTTTACTCCCAGTGTCAAGAAGTGATCCACAATGACAACTATCTCTTGCGTCTATTCCCCCGAAGTTTGGGAAGTGATGCACTAGGGTGGTTCATGACCCTCGAAAAGGGATCTATAAAATCTTTTGCGGACTTGTTAGAAAGGTTCGTCTCCTACTTCTCCTTCAACTTGGAGAAAGATACTGATACCCTGGATCTCCTCAAAGAGAAACAACGTGAAGGGGAAACCTTTACTAGCTACCTCCAAAGGTGGCGTGCCCTAGCAAGCCGAATGAAAACCCCTTTGAAAGAGAAGGATATGGTCACCCTTTTGTGGAGAACTCTCATCCTGACATGGCCCACAACTTTCGATTACATTGTGTCACCACTTTCGCGGAGGTAGTGGAGAAAGGACCCATCCTTGAGTGTGCCCTTGTTGCCAAGGGGCACATCAAAATATATAACCAAGATAGGGAAAGGACATTCAATGACAAGCCACGTTTTTGGAACAAGAACAAAAATGCAGTAAATGATGGTGTCACTGACACTAAACATGTCCACGTGGCCAACACATCTCAGAAGCAACAACAATCCATACCCAATGCCATATCAGTACCGCAAGGGACGCCCCGTCCTCCCCAACAGTCCAATCAAAATAACCAAGGGAACACTAAGCACCAATATGCTCAACTAGGAGAACCCTTGAGTGTCGTCTTCAACAAACTGTTGCAGATCAGTTATCCGATCACGTACCCTGTCACCAGGCCACTCGATGAATCCAAACCTAAGCCCGCCTGGTTTAGGGAAAATGAATATTGTGAATTCCACAAAATCAAAGGACACTCTTTGAATAAGTGTCAAGGTCTGAAAAACTACGTCCAGGATCTCATAGATCGAGGTGACATCAAGGTTGACCCTAGTCAAGCTCCGTCGTCCAATGCTCAGTTGCAGATCTATCAAAACACCTTCCCAAACCATAACCAAGACCCGAGCACTTCCAACAGTAATCCTCAAAACAACGGCACAAATAATGTGAGCTATAAGAATGTACCCCTCAATTACAAGGGTATTATTCATTACATTGAGCAGGTGGAACCTCGTGTATCCATGATACATGTTAAAGCTAAAGACCCTCAATGTGCTGTTACCACACGACGGGCCCGCATCACCATTCCTGCAGCCTCTACACCCTCCCAATCAACTCCTGTAACTTCCCAGTACAATATCCTTGATCACTTAGGAAAGACCCCTGCACATATCTCCATCTTGGATTTACTCAAGTCTTCCCCCGTGTATCAAGAAATCCTCAACAGAGCTCTACAGGAAACCCATGTGCCTAATAACATTGATCCCACATAGTTCCAAGCCTTGGTAGGACACCTAGCCTCATCTCACCAACTACACTTCGGCCAAAATGATATGCCCAACATTGATGCCAATCACAATCACCCCTTGCATATTGAAGTCGTGGTTGCCCGGCATAAAATAAAAAGAGTCTTGGTAGATAATGGCTCTACCCTCAACTTGTGCACTCTAAAATTCATAAAACAGGTGGGGTATACCCAAGTGGACTTAAGCAACCAGATTATTACAATCAAGGCTTATGACAATGCAGAAAGAAATTCAGAAGGGATCATCAATCTTCCTATCCAAGTGGGACCGGTAGTTCAGTACATTACTTGTCATGTCCTTGATCTGGACTTACCATATAACCTCCTTCTCGGCCGTCCATGGCTCCATGCTATGCAAGCCGTGCCCTCCACCTACCATCAGTGCCTCAAATTCTCAATCAACGGACAAGAGGTCACCATCTATGCCGACCCCCAACCATTCAAATATTGCCACACTCTAGAGGCATCATTTCCCCATTTACATTATTGTCCTGGGGTTGAAATGGGGGCATCTTAGTCATCACCCAT
>VDFB02327108.1:0-27876 GCA_007258455.2 Sequoia sempervirens
TATTCTATTACAATCTCTTTAAGAATGCACATGCATTAATTTAATTTTCAAATTTTAAGCATAAAACACATAACAAAAAAATTTACATGGGAAAACCCTTTCAGGAAAAAACCCACACACCAAAGTGCAGATCAATTGTATTACTATAGTATGACAATTACATACAATATGCATAGTCTATACTCTTGCATGTGTAGTTTCACTATGATACAAATCTAGAGTGATTCTAAAAGTATAATGACATGTAGATATTACAATAGCATTATAATTACAAATGCACTAAAGCATTAATATATATCCTTCTCATACAAGGGCATTGATTTTATCATGTGTCAATCTCCCAATCTCTATATGCATGTAAACTAAAAATCAATAACATGCACAGTCCCAACTGACCCGAATAGCAACCTGTCAAACATGGACCAACATACAACAACATATAAGCACATGCAAAGCTTGCAGATTCAAGAAACAAGCAACTTCACATGCTAAGCACCCCATAGACAAAATCATATTTTCTTCCAAAAAGAAACTCACCCACAACTCCTAGTCACTCTAAGTGACAACTAAGTATTTACAAAGCAACTTTCCCTTCTGAGCCTTAATCAACAAGTCAAATTGATGCCACATGGCATCATGGTGCACCTTTGAGAATTTTTTTACAAACTTCTCACCCCAAGTGAGCATCTAGGTGACAAGTGTCACCCTTCCTTGCTCTTCATGCTCATACAAAGGAATATGCCAACTAGCAAGCCCCAAAACTCATCACACACTGACACTAGGAATCCAAGCGCTCCTCCTAGGAATTTTACAAATTCCTTTGCCCAAGTTGAGCATCCAAGTGACAAGTGGCACTCTCCAATGACATCAGTTAACAAGTCAACATACCCCCTACAAAATAGGAAACTTCCAAGTGGGTCCCAGTTCCTAAAAAATAGGAGATGCTTAATTTTTCATTTATTGGCATGAAAAATACTCCTATAAAATAGGAACTCCTAGAAATAGGACAAAAGGTTGAGACACCAATTCCCAACAGATATTTATCAAATCTTTATTACAATCACAATATCAAATGTGGCAAGAGGAAATCCTAAGATAGAATGTATATGACAATTCATTACATAAAAGTTTCCCTAAAGATCTGTAAATGTCTAAGGAGACATTTGGTTGTAGATATTAGTTATTGATATGATGACTTTATAATTTAAAAAATATGCTACTCTAAAGGTGACTAGACTTGTAGGACTTAAAACCCTAGATAATCCTTAACACTTGTAGTCAATGGAAATGCAAAAAATGATCAACCTTTTGTCTAGAAAATAGATTCATATATATATATATATATATATATATATAGCTTTGGTTGGTTACTTTGTTGCTTGCAATTAATTTACTAAGAATGGGATTTTATAAATTTTCCAGGATAAACAAATGAAATTTCAAAAAATATATTGAATAGGTGATTTGGATTTGGCTTGAAGATCATCAACATATGAAAATCAACCATTAAATTCATAATGAATTGGGCTCCTTCATATTCCACATTAAAATTAGATGTAGATTTGTTGGCAAAACAAGGACAGACAACTGAGAGGGCAGGTGAATCAGTTGTCACAAGATAATAAACTTTTTAAAATTAACTTAATATTT
This sequence comes from Sequoia sempervirens, assembly GCA_007258455.2. Lineage (NCBI taxonomy): Eukaryota > Viridiplantae > Streptophyta > Pinopsida > Cupressales > Cupressaceae > Sequoia > Sequoia sempervirens. Next base: position 1,651 of record VDFB02327108.1, read on the forward strand.
GAACTAATGAATAAGCAATTAACCATAAACAATTAACACATCAAAGAGACAAAGAACACCAAGATTTTTTACGTGGAAACCCTGTTAGGGGAAAACCCATGGTGGATGTTAGTCCACAAGATTATACCCTGTTAAAAGTATAATGAAATCAATAAAGGGGAATGCACATGCATTCAAGCACACTGCCTAGAGCTCACTGCTTAATTACAAAAGGGGCTCACTTCTCAACAATACAAAATAGGATTAAAATATAGAGGGTATGAACTAAGAAAATAGCTTATGCACAAGCCTAATTGCAGTTCCAATTAAGCACAGAAAACTCCTTCACTTTTTCACTCAAACTACTTCACACTTTGATCAATCTTCTTCACACTCTACTCTGCAATCAAATGATATTCTCACATCCACACATAGGAGCACACCCAACACATGAAGCACACGCTCTTATATATCCGCTACATGAGATTTCATCAACAACTTAGTTGGCCAAGAAAATAAAACATATTTGCAATGTTGGCCCAAATTTACAAATAAATTTTTAATGTGAATCCACCAAGGTCAGGCACAACATAGTGGAGACCCAAATTAACATCTCCAACACAAAAATACTTCAATTAATTTCTCCTTGAAGATCCACAACACGCTACCATCATCATGTCGGCCAGGGACATGAAAAACTAAACATGCACAAGAAAAATTCTTCAACCACGAGCACACCGATTAATGTGGATGTACCACAAAGATAAAGCATGATCTAGAGACATCCAAAAACATCAAGAAATAATAGAGAAAAATCCACAACAACTAAAATTTCTAAAATCACAAAAACTTCACTCAGGAACACTAACAAAGACCACATAAACACTGTCAAACCACAACATGATCAAATCAATACGCGAACCTCTGAAACTTCTGGTAGATGATCTAGATACTCTCAAGAATAAACCCTTTATTCCATAATAGTTGAAATTCAATGTAAAGAACAAGATGCCTTCATGACTTGCACAATTCCACTGGAAACCTAAAACACTTTCTTTTACAATTTTCTCAATATCCTCAACATATACAACCTCTGATACACCAAATGCTAATAGTGTTGACATCAATGACAACCACATATCAACAACACATCCACAACATCCAACAAGATCTACACCATCAAGCTGAACAATGGTTTATAAATGATAAAATCCTCTTGGACCAATTGCAATACCCAAATTTAGTCATTAATGGCACTTTGGGAAGATATGGCGAGTAATAGAAGAAATTTGGATACAAAATTTCAATATGAGATAGGAGGTTAGGATAGGAAATACAAGGTTTCATTATAGGTTTGGAGTTCAAGATTGGACATATGAATGGAATCGAAGGCCCATTGAAACTTCACGAGAAGGTGAAAATGAGGGAATTAAGTTCTTGCATAGAATGCAGGAAAATAATGTGAAATTAGCAGTCAAAAATGGAGGAAAAACTAGAAAAAGTTTGGATTTCCACTAAATCTTGTCAATAATTTTTAAAATTTTAAAACCTTGTTAGCATTTTTATGGGTTAATGAACTTATAAAATCTTTGACACTTTGTTTCTTGGAACTTAGATGACTTTTAGAACTTTTTAAAAGGTGTGACAAGTAGAAAGTATTAGTGCCTAAATTTATTGATCTCAAAATCTGCATAATTGACTAGGTTTGTTTCATGATTTGTTGTACTTGCCTTAATAATTGATATGATAAATCCTAAGTGAAATCCCCTTTGTGGGTACTTGGTGTTTGATTGGGTTTTTTTTATACATTTATTGTGGGGCCTATGTTCTTTCCTCAAGTCGTAGGCTTAGGGGTGAACTTAGAAACTATGGACAATGTCTTGGGATTTCAAGTTCCCCTGAAACCCTAGCACCCACCCTTCTCTACAATGCCTTTGTGTCTTTGCAAGCCATGGTCCTCACTTTTATCCTATCACAAAGTCTCTAGACTAAACAAAACTCTTAACCTTGACTACCTTTGGTATTCACTTTCCTATCAGGTGAAAACCACTAGGAAAAACTAGGACATTAGAACCTAGTTCCAAATTCCATGTTCCTCTTGATGCCCTAGTCCCCACGACATCATTCCCTCTTAACACTTGGTCCTAACTCCTTCCCTAACTTGATCCTTGCAATCTCCATGTCCTTGCACTCTCATTGATCGTGATGCCTATACCATCCCTAAACTCATAGCCCATTCCCACTATTCCCATGTTCATGGTCCCTTTTAGGACCTAACACCTAATTCTCCATATTGTTGATCCTTCTTGTACCTATATTCCCTAACTCTTGCTTCCTTAGTTGTTGGTCCCTTCTTCCTCTAAACACCTACCTTCCCTCAAATCTTAGAGGCCCATGTGGATTCAGCACCATCTCTTATGTTGATATTTTTTCCTTCGTCATAAGACCCATGCACTGCAATGTAACTCCTTAAGTACATTTTGAACCTAAATTCTCACCAAGCACAAAAAGTTCCAAATCTCATGCTAGGGCCCATCACGAACAATAAATAATTACCTACTCCCATAAATCAACAATTATTTTATTCATGCCTAATTCAACCCTATAACTACCAACTTATCCCATCGTACTCAAAAACTCATTATTTAACCAATGGGTGTGCTTTCATATGGATTTATAATTACAAACAAAATGGGTGACTATGCTACCATAAATTGGGTTCTTTGAGTTTTTTTCCTAAATCTCCATTGACAAACCTCTACCACTTATTATAAAAGTGTCAAGAAATTGCATGACTCCCACTCACCACATCCACGGGTTTCATTTTCTCTTAAATTTCCCACAATTTTCTCAATGTTGAAAAATGAAAACTATAAATATTAGTTCATTCTACATCAAAAGGGCATTGAGCCAATTTTTGGTCTAGAAACATTTACAGTGAATTATAAGACATAAAATATTAAAGGTATGAGCTATAAATGATGAAATATCTTTAATGAGACAAAGGAAGTATTTATAATACATGTCTCCATGCCATGGTGAAACATAGGAAAAATGGGGTTTTATCAAAATGGGGTGATTGAATATATGAAACACCCACCTTCCTTGTTTCATTAGGAAAAAGAGATCCCCAATGGTAGGTGTGATAGGGAAAAAATGAGTGTTAGAAAATGAACAACAAACAAAAGAGTGCAAAACAACAACAAAAGACACCCTACACCTCAAGATTAGTCTAATAATTAACTTAGCAAAGCAAAATGGAAGATTTCACCTTGTTATGTTGTCCATTGGTTGGCCCTTTGATCTTCGATGTTTGTATGCTCATTGGATGGCAAGATGCAAGCTATAAGATGGGATGAGGATGGAGAGATGAGTGAAAATGGATGCAAATATGGAAAATTGGCTAAGTATGCCTCAAGGAAATTTTTTGCAAGAGTTTGGCTAGCATGAATGATCTCTCCCAAAATGAGAGAAAATAGGGGGTATTTATAGAGAATTTGGAATTCTCTAAGGAAATGGACGGTCAAGATTGAGCCACCAAGATCAAAATGTAGGGTTAAGGTGAGTTGAGAACTCACAAACTCTCACATCTTAACATGTGGCATGTGAAGTGGCTTAAAAGAGGTGATGTGTACATGAGATGGAAGGGTAGTACATGACATGGAGGGAGTACATAGTACCTTGGGATTGAGACAAGATCTCCTCATAAAGGAGGTCCTTGTCCCCGTGTGGGTGAGAGGGCATGTGGGGAATTAAAAATTCCTCAAATATCCTCATGGGGATGAGAAAAGGAATTTGAAATTCCAAGGGATGCATTGGTGGATTAAATGTGAATTAAAAATTCACATGGGGAATGGAGTGCCTAAGTCTTTAAGAAGGTTGACTTAGGAAACATTTCATAAATGATATGGGGATTAGTGATGACCTAATTAAGTGATTAAGGTTGTGCAACTACTTGATTAGACAAATTAATGATAGATTAAAGACAAGTGATAAATTATGGAGGATGGGACCCTAATGATGATTAGAGGTGTGCACATCTTAATCATAAATTAATTATGACTAAGAAAGAGGGATTAGAGACCAACTTGCAAAAGTTGGAGGATGTGACAATGAGAGAGAAAGTAAAGAATTTTAAAAAAAATTAAATTCCAAAATATAATATGACTAAATTAAATAAAGTGATACATTTATTTAATTTAGAGAGGAAAGAGGGGGAAAGTATTTATTAAATTAAATACTTTAGAAACCTTATGCAGGACACGAAATATTAATTAAATGAGTGATTTAATTAATACCGTAAAAGAGGATGAATTAAATGAGCAAAAGGATGATTAAGGAGACGCCTTTGACCATATGGAAGTGGTCAAATTTAGGTGTCTATAGTAGGATTGACTTTCAACCCTTAGGTGAGTCAACCCTATTGGAGATCTTAGCTATTTTCCTTATGACAAGATGGGGTAAATATGATTGAAATGCACTTTGGGAAGACAAACTAAAAATACTAAATGAACTCAATTATACAATGTGAAACTTGAATAATCAATTTAAAGCATAACATAATCATAAACTATAGACTTTTGATAGATCTAAGAAGGGTAAGTTGATGCGTACCAGTCACCAAAAGTTGTTGTTGAGTGTCCTCAGATTTTCCCTAGGTCGAATGGGTCCTGCTACAGGAATCCAAAATCTAATTTTACAGTCCTCTACTCTTGGATCTGCACTCCCAATTTCTTTAGATCTCACTGTCGAAAAGTTAGAAATAAATTCTACAAGTAAGATTTCGTGTCTCGACAACTTTGTAAAATCTCACTTTTGATCAATCTTCAATCCTTTTTCAACTGCAAATCTACACATACAAAGAGGGATTTTTATTTTTATTTTTTGGTGAATAAGGGTTTGCCTTGGTCAAACCCCATTTTGGTAATTAAACCTTGAAATGAAATAATAATGAAAAGAATGAATGATGAATGAACACTAGCTTGTTGCAACTCACAAAACACTTTAATGGTTGCCCTTGGAGGACTGATGTCTAACACATCTCTCCAAGGATTTGATCTTGCATGAAATGGCTTGATTGGATGCTTGAAAACTTGAAACGTACATCACAATGTTAGCTCCAAAAATATGCATAGATGCAAATAACTTTGACATGATGCTTGAGATCTTGAATGTTGATGTAGAAGACTGATAAATATTCTTTTGAATGCACTTGACAATAATATTTTCTCTTATGATGTAGTTGCCTCTTAATTCTTCGAAGATTTGAATTGATAAAAGGACCTTATATTTATAGGTAATTTTCTAATTTCCTAACAATTAAACATCGAAGGCAAACAATTGCAACTTGAATTTGAATCATAAAAATGCTACCAAAAACATATTAAAAAGTGGGGTCCTAAGACTAAGGAGGACCCATTCTCCCTTGGGAAAATGGGTCCTAGGCCCTAAACCTAGGACACACATTTTCCAAGATGTGTAATTTAATGTTTGCAATGATTTAATGCAGGTTCCTCTTTCGGGAAAAAGAAATTAATTAGGATTTTAAATACATAATTGGGCCAACGGCTTAATTAAGGGGAGGCAAACAAAGTGAGAAAATTTAAAGGAGTACATTTTCAGACACTACATTTAGCCCCCACTTTAGTGAGAATATGAACTTGTGCTTAAAATTACGCTATAGTAGACAAATAATTCAAGATAGGTCTAATTGTATGATTATTGAAAAGATAAGACAACAAAGGTCAAGGAGGTTGATCAAGCCCCCAATATATAACATCTCATGGAAAAACCAACAAAGGCAAAAAGATACACATATATATGTGTATGATATTAAGTAGCAAGACAAGATACACAAGCATACAATGCCAAAATTGATGCAAAAAGAAAAGAAAAAAGGGTGGATCATGCCTCAAATATTTGTCCAATAGGTATGGATCAAGCCTTGTCTGATTGTCCAAAAAAAAGTTCAGAAGTGGAAACCCGTTGTCCACTATGCAAACAACATATACTCACATGGGCCAATGAAATCCATTGTCCACTAGGTGAGCCTCAAGAAAGGCTGGTTGATGGGAAAGTCATGCCAGGCCTATAGGATCCCATATGTTAACCATATCAAAATTTATACCTCCTAATAACTATCATAAGGTGACACACAAAATGGTCGCAAGGCTAAATAGCTACATTATGCTAGACAATCATGAAAAACAAAAAAGCTCCACTAGAAATAAAGTTGTGTTATGCTTGGTGGCAATGACAAGATTTTAAATACAATAGGATAGGATAGTCAAAGGGGTTTTTCTTAGTTCATGAAAGGTATCACTTCAGGGAACATCGTGCTTGATGTCACCAAGTGAGGACTAGTCGAGGATAAAAGATTCACAACTTAGGGAATGCAAGCTATAGCATTATCACTAGGAGGAATGTCATATGCCAAGAAAGGTCATGCTCTTAAAGGAAATCAATCCCAATGTCACCACCAAGAAGACACATCATGTAAAGTAAGAAGACTACACTTTGAAGAAAACAATGAGCGGGGAAGCATATGCCCCCACTTTAAAGAACTTGTTAAACACCATGCTATGAGAAATTTTACTTTAAAGTAAAACACAATAAATGCCAATACAAGATAGCTTTATTTGGAAAGCCTTGTGTAAAACATATGTTTCAAGTAGAGCTACATCATGAAAGGAGGTTGCCCCAAATATGCAATCCTAATATAACACATAAGGGATCCATGGATTTGGGGTCAGTGTTATGCCTTTGCTATAGTGATATAATCAAGCTCAAAATCATCATCATTCCCCAAATAACTCATGGAACAATGAGCACAAAGGAAGAATGACACATAAAGAGTGAAAACAAAGAAAAGATTTTGGGATAATATGGAAGAGACCTAAACGTCTCAATGCCTTGCATCATCCCCAAAAGAAAAACACAAGACAAATGAAAAGATAATGGTTTACAACATATAGAAGAATGTAGATACAAATAGAAGAATGTCATAACAAATTCACTTCCTTTGTATCCTTGCACCAATGGAGTGACAAGGGTTATCCAAAGTAGGCTCACAAACATATAAAGACATGCCAAGTAGCACAATATAGGGGATCACATTACGCACATGTAATCACAAAGAACACGAAAAGAAAACAAAAAAAAGACTAGTATGGCACATATGAGTCAACCTATAGCAGGTCATCTACATTCCGATCTTGTTCATCGTATACAGAAGGCAGACAACTAGCCAAAGGGACAATGACAAGTGATGTACTAGGAGGAAGGCTTACCTAACCCCTTGCCCTGACTAAGTGTAGGAAAAGGATGAGCCAAGGTAGGTGATGAGAATGTGCTCCTTGCAATATATAAAATGATTTGTATTTAAATGTAAAACATGTAATAGTGAGCATATGATGATCCTACAACTATCACATGACAAGGAGAAAATTAATCATTTGCTAAGGGATTATACTATCATATTCATGTGAAAATGGTTCAAATTTTCTAATTATTCTCTTTAAGGTATGACACTCATCAATACTATGTCCAAGAATTCTATGGTATTGAAAATGAGACATGTTTATACTTTTTCCTTTTTGATTTTTCTTGATAGATGGCAATGTTATAAGTCCTTGATTATAAATATTTTAATTCCTGGATTTAGGACAAGGAAATTGCAACTTCTTGATTTTATAAGGCCTTTGTCTTTTGCTTGATTGGGAAACCTGTTGAGGTGGAAGTGGAGGTTCTAAGGTGACCCTATTGTCCTTGTGAGGTATTAATTGGTCTCTTGAAATGATCTTTGGAGAGAACACCTTTTCCACTAGGAGATGTGCAAGGGGAGGAATATCTTGATATCCTAACCCCTTGGTATCCTCATATGGTATTTTCTCTAACAGTTTGTGGATTTCATGCTCATTTTTTATGTCACATCCTTGTTTGTTTAAGATCTTAAAGCCTTGACCATAACTCTCTTCTAAGTTAATGGGCATGTTGGTAACTCGATGATAATAAGATAAAAGAGTATCATTATTGACCTTGTTGACAAGTTCATTAATGATTGATGGTCGAGGCTTGCTTTGTACTTCAATTTTGGGATGCAAAAGGTTTAACATGTCAAGTGATGGGATTATAGGTGTGTTTGCATGGATGGATAAAAGGATACATTATTTTCAAGGTTGTGTAGGGAGTCTTGTATGAATTGTTTAATGCTATCTTTATCTTGACCTAAGATATCCACCTCACAAGGACATTCATTAGGAGGTTAAGTTTCATGAGTAATCTCAATTTCATTAGGGTCATCACTAAACACACAACTTGACACATCTACCAAAGATCTCAAGGACATACATAGTTTACCAAAACACATATCCACGATGAAGTTGTTAAAATGCAAATGTGAATGCGGGATTTTAGATCTGATAAAAGATTGATTAATATGCAAAAAATCTAAAAATGATGTCTTTTTAATTCCAATTTTGATTTCAAGCAATGCACTTAATTTGACCAATTGAACTTAATGAAATAAAGTATATAATTTTTTTTTTTCAAAAATTGAAACACATTTAACAGTAGAAGAAAACAAAGCAAATAGAGACAAATTGATCCCCATAAATTTGAAAAGACACCTGTATAGGGACTTATTCGTCCTAGGGAGAATGAGTCCTAGGTTAGGGATCTAAAAAATCAAAGTTTGAATTTCTTACTTAATGTTTGAATTCCTTATTTCAGGTTGTAGACTGTGGTTTTAGTGACAAAATTTTCCAAATTTAGGTGTCCTAATACAAATGAAATTATTGATAAATGATGAACAAAGTGACACTTTTTGGATGCAATTTTAACTAAATTTGTTGATGTAAATGACTAAAAATACACTAATATGTAAAAACTATGCAAAATCAATGTAATATGCATGCAATTTTTTTGGATTTTTTAGATTTTGAACAATGAAACATGCAAATTTAAAACCTTAAATGAGATGTAGTTTTGACAACCCTAAATAGAATGGAAATTAATGCAAACTAACACAAATCATAGATTATGGTTTTAATGACCTCCAAATCAAAATTTTAGATGTATAATGTTGAGTTCACCAAAATGAAACATAGGAAAAATAGGGTATGGATCAAGCCTTGTCTGATTGTCCAAAAAAAAGTTCAGAAGTGGAAACACGTTGTCCACTATGCAAACAACATATACTCACATGGGCCAGTGAAATCCATTGTCCACTAGGTGAGCCTCAAGAAAGGCTGGTTGATGGGAAAGTCATGCCAGGTCTATAGGATCCCATATGTCAACCATATCAAAATTTATACCTCCTAATAACTATCATAAGGTGACACACAAAATGGTCACAAGGCTAACAAGCTACATTATGCTAGACAATCATGAAAAACAAAAAGGCTCCACTAGAAAGAAAGTTGTGTTATGCTTGGTGGCAATGACAAGATTTTAAATACAATAGGATAGGATAGTCAAAGGGGTTTTTCTTAGTTCATGAAAGGTATCACTTCAGGGAACATCGTGCTTGATGTCACCAAGTGAGGACTAGTCGAGGATAAAAGATTCACAACTTAGGGAATGCAAGCTATAGCATTATCACTAGGAGGAATGTCATATGCCAAGAAAGGTCGTGCTCTTAAAGGAAATCAATCCCAATGTCACCACCAAGAAGACACATCATGTAAAGTAAGAAGACTACACTTTGAAGCAAACAATGAGCGGGGAAGCATATGCCCCCACTTTAAAGAACTTGTTAAACACCATGCTATTAGAAATTTTACTTTAAAGTAAAACACAATAAATGCCAATACAAGATAGCTTTATTTGGAAAGCCCTATGTAAAACATATGTTTCAAGTAGAGCTAAATCATGAAAGGAGGTTGCCCCAAATATGCAATCCTAATATAACACATAAGGGATCCATGGATTGGGGGTCAGTGTTATGCCTTTGCTATAGTGATATAATCAAGCTCAAAATCATCATCATTCCCCAAATAACTCATGGAACAATGAGCACAAAGGAAGAATGACACATAAAGAGTGAAAACAAAGAAAAGATTTTGGGATAATATGGAAGAGACCTAAACGTCTCAATGCCTTGCATCATCCCAAAAAGAAAAACACAAGACAAATGAAAAGATAATGGTTTACAACATATAGAAGAATGTAGATACAAATAGAAGAATGTCATGACAAATTCACTTCCTTTGTATCCTTGCACCAATGGAGTGACAAGGGTTATCCAAAGTAGGCTCACAAACATATAAAGACATGCCAAGTAGCAGAGTATAGGGGATCACAATAGGCACATGTAATCACAAAGAACACGAAAAGAAAACAAAGAAAAGACTAGTATGGCACATGTGAGTCAACCTATAGCAGGTCATCTACATTCCGATCTTGTTCATCGTATGCAGAAGGCAGACAACTAGCCAAAGGGACAATGACAAGTGATGTACTAGGAGGAAGGCTTACCTAACCCCTTGCCCTGACTAAGTGTAGGACAAGGATGAGCCAAGGTAGGTGATGAGAATGTGCTCCTTGCAATATATAAAATGATTTGTATTTAAATGTAAAACATGTAATAGTGAGCATATGATGATCCTACAACTATCACATGACAAGGAGCAAATTAATCATTTGCTAAGGGATTATACTATCATATTCATGTGAAAATGGTTCAAATTTTCTAATTATTCTCTTTAAGGTATGACACTCATCAATACTATGTCCAAGAATTCTATGGTGTTGAAAATGAGACATGTTTATACTTTTTCCTTTTTGATTTTTCTTGATAGATGGCAATGTTATAAGTCCTTGATTATAAATATTTTAATTCTTGGATTTAGGACAAGGAAATTGCAACTTCTTGATTTTATAAGGCCTTTGTCTTTTGCTTGATTGGGAAACCTGTTGAGGTGGAAGTGGAGGTTCTAAGGTGACCCTATTGTCCTTGTGAGGTATTAATTGGTCTCTTGAAATGATCTTTGGAGAGAACACCTTTTCCACTAGGAGATGTGCAAGGGGGGAATATCTTGATATCCTAACCCCTTGGTATCCTCATATGGTATTTGCTCTAACATTTTGTGGATTTCATGCTCATTTGTTATGTCACATCCTTGTTTGTTTAAGATCTTAAAGCCTTGACCATAACTCTCTTCTAAGTTAATGGGCATGTTGGTAACTCGATGATAATAAGATAGAAGAGTATCATTATTGACCTTGTTGACAAGTTCATTAATGATTGATGGTCGAGGCTTGCTTTGTACTTCAATTTTGGGATGCAAAAGGTTTAACATGTCAAGTGATGGGATTATAGGTGTGTTTGCATGGATGGATAAAAGGATGCATTATTTTCAAGGTTGTGTAGGGAGTCCTGTATGAATTGTTTAATGCTATCTTTATCTTGACCTAAGATATCCACCTCACAAGGACATTCATTAGGAGGTTAAGTTTCATGAGTAATCTCAATTTCATTAGGGTCATCACTAAACACACAACTTGACACATCTACCAAAGATCTCAAGGACATACATAGTTTACCAAAACACATATCCACGATGAAGTTGTTAAAATGAAAATGTGAATGCAGGATTTTAGATCTGATAAAAGATTGATTAATATGCAAAAAATCTAAAAATGATGTCTTTTTAATTCCAATTTTGATTTCGAGCAATGCACTTAATTTGACCAATTGAACTTAATGCAAGAAATTATATAATTTTTTGTTTTCAAAAATTGAAACACATATTTAACAGTAGAAGAAAACAAAGCAAACAGAGACAAATTGATCCCCATAAATTTGAAAAGACACCTGTATAGGGACTTATTCATCCTAGGGAGAATGAGTCCTAGGTCAGGGATCTAAAAAATCAAAGTTTGAATTTCTTACTTAATGTTTGAATTCCTTATTTCAGGTTGTAGACTGTGGTTTTAGTGACAAAATTTTCCAAATTTAGGTGTCCTAATGCAAATGAAATTATTGATAAATGATGAAAAAAGTGACACTTTTTGGATGCAATTTTAACTAAATTTGTTGATTTAAATGACTGAAAATACACTAATATGTAAAAACTATGCAAAATCAATGTAATATGCATGCAATTTTTTTGGATTTTTTAGATTTTGAACAATGCAACATGCAAATTTAAAACCTTAAATGAGATGTAGTTTTGACAACCCTAAATAGAATGGAAATTAATGCAAACTAACACAAATCATAGATTATGGTTTTAATGACCTCCAAATCAAAATTTTAGATGTATAATGTTGAGTTCACCAAAATGAAACATAGGAAAAATAGGGTATGGATCAAGCCTTGTCTGATTGTCCAAAAAAAAGTTTAGAAGTGGAAACCCGTTGTCCACTATGTAAACAACATATACTCACATGGGCCAGTGAAATCCATTCTCCACTAGGTGAGCCCCAAGAAAGGCTGGTTGATGGGAAAGTCATGCCAGGTCTATAGGATTCCATATGCCAACCATATCAAAATTTATACCTCCTAATAACTGTCATAAGGTGACACACAAAATGGTCGCAAGGCTAACAAGCTACATTATGCTAGACAATCATGAAAAACAAAAAGGCTCCACTAGAAAGAAAGTTGTGTTATGCTTGGTGGCAATGACAAGATTTTAAATACAATAGGATAGGATAGTCAAAGGGGTTTTTCTTAGTTCATGAAAGGTATCACTTCAGGGAACATCGTGCTTGATGTCACCAAGTGAGGACTAGTCGAGGATAAAAGATTCACAACTTAGGGAATGCAAGCTATAGCATTATCACTAGGAGGAATGTCATATGCCAAGAAAGGTCGTGCTCTTAAAGGAAATCAATCCCAATGTCACCACCAAGAAGACACATCATGTAAAGTAAGAAGACTACACTTTGAAGCAAACAATGAGCGGGGAAGCATATGCCCCCACTTTAAAGAACTTGTTAAACACCATGCTATGAGAAATTTTACTTTAAAGTAAAACACAATAAATGCCAATACAAGATAGCTTTATTTGGAAAGCCCTATGTAAAACATATGTTTCAAGTAGAGCTAAATCATGAAAGGAGGTTGCCCCAAATATGCAATCCTAATATAACACATAAGGGATCCATGGATTTGGGGTCAGTGTTATGCCTTTGCTATAGTGATATAATCAAGCTCAAAATCATCATCATTCCCCAAATAACTCATGGAACAATGAGCACAAAGGAAGAATGACACATAAAGAGTGAAAACAAAGAAAAGATTTTGGGATAATATGGAAGAGACCTAAACGTCTCAATGCCTTGCATCATCCCCAAAAGAAAAACACAAGACAAATGAAAAGATAATGGTTTACAACATATAGAAGAATGTAGATACAAATAGAAGAATGTCATGACAAATTCACTTCCTTTGTATCCTTGCACCAATGGAGTGACAAGGGTTATCCAAAGTAGGCTCACAAACATATAAAGACATGCCAAGTAGCAGAGTATAGGGGATCACAATAGGCACATGTAATCACAAAGAACACGAAAAGAAAACAAAGAAAAGACTAGTATGGCACATGTGAGTCAACCTATAGCAGGTCATCTACATTCCGATCTTGTTCATCGTATGCAGAAGGCAGACAACTAGCCAAAGGGACAATGACAAGTGATGTACTAGGAGGAAGGCTTACCTAACCCCTTGCCCTGACTAAGTGTAGGACAAGGATGAGCCAAGGTAGGTGATGAGAATGTGCTCCTTGCAATATATAAAATGATTTGTATTTAAATGTAAAACATGTAATAGTGAGCATATGATGATCCTACAACTATCACATGACAAGGAGCAAATTAATCATTTGCTAAGGGATTATACTATCATATTCATGTGAAAATGGTTCAAATTTTCTAATTATTCTCTTTAAGGTATGACACTCATCAATACTATGTCCAAGAATTCTATGGTATTGAAAATGAGACATGTTTATACTTTTTCCTTTTTGATTTTTCTTGATAGATGGCAATGTTATAAGTCCTTGATTATAAATATTTTAATTCTTGGATTTAGGACAAGGAAATTGCAACTTCTTGATTTTATAAGGCCTTTGTCTTTTTCTTGATTGGGAAACCTGTTGAGGTGGAAGTGGAGGTTCTAAGGTGACCCTATTGTCCTTGTGAGGTATTAATTGGTCTCTTGAAATGATCTTTGGAGAGAACACCTTTTCCACTAGGAGATGTGCAAGGGGGGGAATATATTGATATCCTAACCCCTTGGTATCCTCATATGGTATTTGCTCTAACAGTTTGTGGATTTCATGCTCATTTGTTATGTCACATCCTTGTTTGTTTAAGATCTTAAAGCCTTGACCATAACTCTCTTCTAAGTTAATGGGCGTGTTGGTAACTCGATGATAATAAGATAAAAGAGTATCATTATTGACCTTGTTGACAAGTTCATTAATGATTGATGGTCGAGGCTTGCTTTGTACTTCAATTTTGGGATGCAAAAGGTTTAACATGTCAAGTGATGGGATTATAGGTGTGTTTGCATGGATGGATAAAAGGATGCATTATTTTCAAGGTTGTGTAGGGAGTCTTGTATGAATTTTTTGATGCTATCTTTATCTTGACCTAAGATATCCACCTCACAAGGACATTTATTAGGAGGTTAAGTTTCATGAGTAATCTCAATTTCATTAGGGTCATCACTAAACACACAACTTGACACATCTACCAAAGATCTCAAGGACATACATAGTTTACCAAAACACATATCCACGATGAAGTTGTTAAAATGCAAATGTGAATGCAAGATTTTAGATCTGATAAAAGATTGATTAATATGCAAAAAATCTAAAAATGATGTCTTTTTAATTCAAATTTTGATTTCAAGCAATGCACTTAATTTGACCAATTGAACTTAATGCAAGAAAGTATATAATTTTTTGTTTTCAAAAATTGAAACACATATTTAACAGTAGAAGAAAACAAAGCAAATAGAGACAAATTGATCCCCATAAATTTGAAAAGACACCTGTATAGGGACTTATTCGTCCTAGGGAGAATGAGTCCTAGGTTAGGGATCTAAAAAATCAAAGTTTGAATTTCTTACTTAATGTTTGAATTCCTTATTTCAGGTTGTAGACTGTGGTTTTAGTGACAAAATTTTCCAAATTTAGGTGTCCTAATGCAAATGAAATTATTGATAAATGATGAACAAAGTGACACTTTTTGGATGCAATTTTAACTAAATTTGTTGATGTAAATGACTGAAAATACACTAATATGTAAAAACTATGCAAAATCAATGTAATATGCATGCAATTTTTTTGGATTTTTTAGATTTTGAACAATGCAACATGCAAATTTAAAACCTTAAATGAGATGTAGTTTTGACAACCCTAAATAGAATGGAAATTAATGCAAACTAACACAAATCCTAGATTATGGTTTTAATGACCTCCAAATCAAAATTTTAGATGTACAATGTTGAGTTCACCAAAATGAAACATAGGAAAAATAGGGTTTTTTATCAAAATGGGGTGATTGAATATATGATGCACCTATCTTCCTTATTTCATTAGGAAAAATAGATTCCCAAAGGTAGGATTGACTTTCAACCCTTAGGTGAGTCAACCTTATTGGAGATCTTGGCTAATTTCCTTATGACAAGATAGGGTAAATATGATTGAAATGCACTCTGGGGAGAAAAACTAAAAATACTAAATGAACTCAATTATGCAATGTGAAACTTGAATCATCAATTTAAAACATAATACAATAAAAAAAAAGTAGACTTTCAACAAATTTAAGAAGGTTAAGTTGATTTGTACTAGTCACCAAAAGTTGTTGTTGAGTGTCCTCCTAAGACACATTCACTCTAGGGCGAATGTGTCCTACTACAGGGATCCAAAATCTGATTTCACAGTTCTCTGCTCCTGCATCTACACTCCTAATTTCTTCAGATCTCACTGTCGGAAAGTCAAAAATAAATTTTGTAAGTAATATTTCGTGTCTTGAAAAAATTGATGACAACTTTGACAACTTTGTAAAATTGCACTTTTGATCAATCTTCAATCCTTCTTCACCTGCAAATTTGTACATACAAAGAGAGGGAAAAATTGTATATTTTTGGTGAATAGGGGTTTTCCTTGGTTAAACCCCATTTTTGTAATTAAACCTTGAAATGAAATAATAATGAAAGGAAGGAATGATGAATGAACACTAACTTGTAGCAACTCACCCAACTCTTTAATGGCTGCCCTTGGAGGACTGAAGTCTAACACATCTCTCCAAGGATTGGATCTTGCATGAAATGACTTGATTGGATGCTTGATTTGACACTTGATTTAATGCTTGAAAACTTGAAACCTACATCACAATGTTAGCTCCAAAAAGATGCATGGATGCAAATAACTTTGACGTGATGCTTGATATCTTGAATGTTGATGTAGAATACTATAAATCTACTCTTGAATGCTCTTGACAATAATATTTTCTCTTGTGATTTAGTTGCCTCTTAATTCTTCTAGGATTTGAATTGATAAAAGGACCTTGCATTTATAGGTAATTTTCTAATTTTCTGATAATTAAACATCAAAGGCCAACAATTGCAACCTGAATTTGAATCATAAAAATTCCACCAAAAACATATTAAAAAATGGAAACCTATGACACTCGTTTTCCAAGATATGTAATTTAATGTTTGCAATTGTTTAATGTAGGTTCCCCTTTCGAAAAATGAACTTAACTAGGCTTTTAAGTGCATAATTGGGTCAATTAGAAGCTTAATTAAATCTAATTAATTAAGGGGAGGAAAACAAAGTGATAAAATGTAACGAAGTACATTTTCCATCACTACACATGGTATCTCTTAATGGTTGGTTGTAGTGATTCAAAAAAAATATATAGTCACAAATTTTTATTTTCTCTTGCTATATTTTTTGGCAAAAATGTAATAAGGTTTTGACATATTTTTGACTACATCTAATGTATTACATATGCTTTATAATTTTCATTCCTTTGTTTCATGTGGGTCATTACATTTTTGGTTGTAGATTATTAAGTATGTTTGTTATATATGATATAATAATTAATTTTCATATGAATGTAAATCTACTTTTACAGATGTTTTATCGAATGTATCTTTGTCCCCTTTATTTTTCATGACTCTATTACCAAATGGAGTAGGAATCAGTTCATGTTGGTGAAGGATTAATCACTTTCATCATTAAAATAACCTCCATCATGGTTAGAAGGAGTATATTATGAGTATTTTATGATATACATGTTCATGATTCGTGGATGTAAATAAGGGATAATCTTAACAAAACCAAATCATCTAAATCATTGGAGAATCATAGTATACATGTATGCGCCTTTCCACCATGTATGTAATGTCAAACGAAACCCTCTTTGGGGATTATAATATCGATCATCTAGAGGTGCATGTGTAAGGTGTTGTAATTAGCTATACAAGAGTATTATATAGCTAGTTTGTCTTAACCCAGTGACAATTATAGGGGTCAAATATACATTGGGTATAGTTTCCATTAGTGGAATCTTACGACATTATAATTAGTTTTAAACCTTAATAAGGACACCTCTAAGAATACCCTCTTGGATCCAAGTTAAGGCCAAAGTGTAGGAGAGATTACCCACTCTCATATTTTTTCCTTAAACCCTCCATAGTATATTGATGAACCCCATTTTTACCTTATCGAAGACACCCCTTGGTATTGAAGGTGAAATTATGCTTTAGAATTGTGGAGTAGTAGTTTTAGGACCCAACTAAATGGCTTCATTATAAAAGGATGTGATATTTTGGTTTCTATTTTCAAGATTCTCTCAACATAATAATTAATTTTTTTGCTATTTTGGGTGAGTTAGCATCCTATCAACTTATGCCAATAGAATGACACAACAAGGCAATGGGGAAGTAAGTTCATTTTTGGTACCTTGGATTTTAGTTGTAGGAAAAAAAAAGTATCTTCCAAGTGAAGAGCGGCAACTCTAATTTAGTCAAACCCAAAAATTAGCAATTATATTAGTAGACTTCAATGTGGAAAGAATAAGATAGCTCAGTTACTAGAAAGACAATGCAACTTCTATCAGTGCATGAGGGCATCCATCACGGGAAGTTGATAATTATGGTAATTCATTCAAACATACCTATCTAGTTTTAGAAGTACTTTAGGTAGAAATAATTCATGCATTGATTCTAGAGATCAACTGTTGTTTAGTTCTGAAAATTTATATGGTGATAGCATAATAAAAAAAATGAAGAAACATGTATAGGTCTTACTATGATAATAAAAATGATATGGATATTGGTAGAAGTAATTGGGAGTATTTTCCTTATGAATATTCCACTTCTCCTAGCACATCATATAAAAAAAAATTGAACATGTAGAATTGCTAAATCATATTAGAAAGGATGTATGAAAAGAAAGAATAAAATTTCAAATGCAAGAGGCTGAACTAGATTCTTCTTATTGGGATGAATAGAAATATATATTTTTTTATGCACAATTAAAAAACATGGTATTCATCAATATCTCCTTCCTCCTAGTATTTCAAATAGTGAATAATTTGAACACAAAGAAGAGGTGTTGTATCACTTTAACTAAAAATAGCAACAACTCCTTATGGAGTTGCAGCTACAAAAAGTTCAACTTACCAACCCTGTGAATCTAAATACCTTCTTAGTGAGAAGAGATAATGAACTTCCTTACAAGGAAGATCCTATGGGTTATTGTTTGGATGAAGATGATTAGTCCTTTATATTATGATATGACTCCATGGATGGAGAAAATGCATACAATACCTATGATTTAGTTGATTTAGAATTTCATAATGTAAAAAATGTTGATCCATATCAATATGAGTTTCCCACTCAAAATACGAAACATGATATGGAACTCATCCAAAAAAACCATAAGTCCAAGCCACCATGTGAAAAAATGATAATTCATACAAATATAGCATTGGTACAAGTTTAAAATGGATATTAGTTGAAACATAGAAAAATAAGGTGCTCCAAGGGTTTCCCAAAATGGAAAAGTGGATCCAAAGAGGGAAAAGGGGTCCTAATTCTCTAATTTCATTAGGAAATGAAATCTACACAATGAAATGACTATCAACCTTAAGGTGAGTCAATTCAAAGTGTGAATCTATAAATTTCCCTTTTTTGCAAGGACGAGGGTCTAGGTCAAACAACACTTTGGGGAGAAAGATTAAAAATAGAAAATCAACTCCAAAGTGAAATCTACAACTTGGATCTAATATATTATGCATAAAACTAAAGGAACCAACAAAGTTTCTGGAAAATCTAAAAGGAATAAATGTTGTGCACCTTCCAAAAGTTGTTCCTACAAGCTGAACAGGGACTTATTCACCCTAGGGTGAATGGGTCTTGGCAGACTTTTCTAGAAAACTTTGAATCTAAGATTGAAGTATGAGACCTGCAATTCTTCCTTGTAACTTTGTACCTTCGCTCCTGAATTTAGATCTATGCAAAATATGCAAAACAAAATTGTTGTTTGTTGGTGGATAGGGGTTTGCCTCGGTCAAACCCCAAGTTTAGTAATTAAACCTTGATGAAGAACATAGATCTGAAACATGAAATGTGTGTGTGATCTTAACCTTAAGTGTGTCATAAATTAAGAAACAAACAATGCAAAGAAATCCTATTCAAATGTGTTAGAATAGAATCCTTAAATGAACATGCATAATGATGAAGACCTACTTTGGGAGATCTCAAATCACCCTAATAATTCACAAGTCTGATTATACCTTCCTTTAGGCTGAAAGTAGAATGATAATAGAAGATGGAATCACTTAGGAAACAATTCATTAGGCTTAGTTGAATGTCTTGTGCATCTCCCAAAACCTAGAATCCATCATGATCCTCTATAGGCATCTATCATCACTCATTTGGAAATGCTTGATCTTGATATCAAAATGAGCTTGAAGACCTACAAAAACAATTTAAAATGTTGTTCCAAGGCTTCACTTTTGAATACTTCTCCTTTCTTTTGAATACGAATGCTTGATCTCATGTGAATTTATCCTCCTTGCTAGTGTAAAATGAATGTGAAACTTAGTTTTATAGGCTTCCTCTCTAATTTTCCAATTATCAGATCCTAAAAGGCGACATGTGGAATTTGAATTTGAGAGCTTAAAATTCCACCAAAAACATATCCAAATTTGAGTTTAAGGCACTTAATGAGGATGGGTCCCAACCTAAAACTTCAAGACTCCACAAATGTCGAAGCATTAATTTAATTCATAGCATTTATTCAATGCGGGTTGTGGTGTCAAGAATTAAATAAAATTAGGCAAAATAGGCCTTGGGATACATAATAAAGGGGTATTAGGGGCCTATTAATGATGTTTTAAAATGCATTAATGAAAAAGTCACCAAAAAAGATCCAATTAAGTGTGAAATTGTACATTCTCCTAGAAAAGGGTACAATTTTCTACACTACATTTAGCCCCCACTTTAGTGGCCATATGGCACTATGCAAGCTAAAGGAATTTAAACAATAAACTTTATAAAAAGGATACTCATATGGATTCATTAGGGAGAATGAATCCCCCACTATAGTTATTTGCAAAACCACAATGTTAGGAACCACATCATGCAACACAGATTCATTAGTCACTCAAAAATCCTCTTATCAAACTTCTACAAAGAATCAAATTCAAGGGTAGATGTATGCCCCTTGATTCTACTTGCTTTACGGAGGTGTAATCAAGGTAGCCATGAAACCACATTGAATTACTTAAGTCTTATTATAGGGTATTCCAAGTACCATACCACATAGTGATAAACAAGTGATGGGATCATGAGTGAAATTACGAATTCAATGCAACAAATGGCATTGAAAATGGAGTTCTCTAGCCCCAATTATGTTGATTTGAATGAAATAACCTAGAGTAAAATGTGTATCTTTTTAAAGAATTTAGGCATATATGAATGAAAATGACTCTTTTTACCTATCATTTTGACATTTACCTCTTCACAATTTTGTTTTGGTGTAGAGTGATCCAGGATGCCGAGCAGATGAACTTACAAGCCTCCCAAGCTTGATGTTTTTTGTGATGAGGTGGCACGGGGCGTGATCTAACCTACGGTGAGTGGATTCTTTGCTGCTTTGTCTTCATTTTTGTGCTTTTATAGTATTATTTTATGTATTTTTAGGACCCTGGAAAAGAAAGTCGCAAAGCATCCATCTTTGTTGCAAAGTGTCAAAAAATGCCTAAAGTGTCTAGGATCCCCCATCGAAAAATGGCCTGTATGTCCAAATCAATCGTAAAGTGTCCTAGAGAAACTTTAGTGTACTTTTAAAATTATTTAATGCATATATTTAGGATTTACTTTGCTAGGTCGTGCACTCAATCGATGACCGGACACACAAGGAGATGTGGGATGACATTTTGTATTATTGAGGGCGCCCCATCTGAGAGTCAAGCGTTAGGCCTCATGTTGAGCTTAGATGGCTACTACATGTGCAGACGCCACTACTTTGGAAGATTATGACCGTGACTACAACACTCACACTGGTCCTTGATGAACAAGGGGCCCACCTAGATGGAGGATTTGTGCACATTATTCAGGACATGAAGGAGCATAGGACCGTCTATGCCTGGGGTCACAATATGCTAACCCATTTGTATTATGATCTAGGGCAGCTTGTTTACCAAGAGTTGGATAGTATAGTGCATTGTACACTTTTATAGGATTGGTGCTTTTAGCATATCACATGCACTAGACCCATAGGATATCCTACCATAGTGGCCATGGGCTACCCATGGGCCTACAGTTATTCACTAAGGCAAGCATGGTAGCAGGGTAATTTGCTTCACTAGCATGTTAGGTTTGATCAATTGGATGAGGGTGATATTTCACAGAGACCATATCTCATAGTACCATAGTGGGCAGATGAGAGACATGAGCTAGTCAAATTGCAGTAGGATTGGTTTGTTCTGGGGAGGCATGATTATATAGTGAGACATTTCTATTATGATCGTGTCATGCGCTAGTTCAGACAGATATAAGTTCCATCGAGGGATCAACCCAAGTTTTTATGATCAACATGAAGTGCCCCTAGGCTTGGAGACACTAGTCATCTTACTATTAAGGATGTTTACATTAGTGACTTAGAGGACGAGGACCACGACATGCCCCTAGTATCTAATGTTGATGTTGTAGGCACCACACCAACCTATGACCAATGGTGGGTAGGAGCACTACCATCCCATGTCTTTCCTAGACATCACCCAGGCTTTGTAGGACCTCTTCCAAGGCACAAAGGTGACAGGGATGATGAGGAGGTCGACAATGATATAGATCAAGATGACATAGTACTAGATATTTTTCTTGATGAGGAGGAGGAGGATACCGAGTCGGTGAGTGGGGATACTGATGAGATAGATGAGGCTCTAGTTGGCCCCAATAGGAGAGTTTCACCTACTACACAGGTCACTAAAGCATGTACATCAATTGCAGTAGAGATCTACATTCATGAGTGTGGGGAGGCCAGTGGTAACGAGCCATCCACACTTTCGGTATAGGAGGGGACCGTTGCTACACAATTATACCCTAATTGATGGATTGGAGATCTAGGTGATGATGTGATACTTGTATTTTCATTACACTTTTTAATTTTATGCATATGATTTATATATATGTCATAATGTGTATTGATACATTCTATGATTTCCATCTTGCAAGGTCCACACGAGAGTGGCGTGAGCTCTACTAGTGAGTGACCACAAAGATGGTGCTTCCATTGCACATAGAGGATGATATACCCTCAGAGTACATGCCCCACCTTCCATGAAGCAACATACATACCTCTTCAAACCATTAGCGAGATTGAGCACGACGTATGAGAGTGCCACCAAACATGCTAATCGAGCTCCAACAAAAAATTTAGCACTTAATATGGGTAATATGGTGTAGAAAAGTGATGTTGAATATAAAATATTTCCAATAATTTATTCACATCATTGTTCTTAAATGGAGTTCCATTTCCCTTAACCAATACGAAAGGAAGACCAAAGCGAGCAATAATGTGTTCTAATATGAAACGATATACTGCATAAGTTGTCATAAAACTAAGGGGGATAGCTTCTACCCACTTTGTGAAATAATCTATTATGGTAATTATAAAGGTATGTCCAAAAAAAGAGGGTGGTGATGTTTTTCCAATAAGATCCAAACCCCAAACCAATAATGGCCAAATAGGAACTTGGGCACGAAGCTCAAAAGCGGGAGCATGAATCAAATTGTTGTGTTCTTGACATTTATGACATTTCTTAATGTGAGCAAAATAATCTTGTTCCATATGTCTCCCATAATATCCTATACAGATTAATTTTTGAACTAACAATCTACCTCCAAAATATCCTCCACAAGCACCTACATGAGCATCTTCAAGTGTTCTAGGGATTTCGGATTGCTTAAGACATCTAAGCAAGAGACCATCAAATGACTGCCTATACAAAACGTCTACTAGAATTATGTATTTAGATGCAATTTTTCGAAGATGAGCTTGAGTGTTCTTAGTTGTAGGCTGAGGAAAGGTACATTCTTGTAAGTAATTGAATATTGTTGTGTAGCATTAGCTAGATTTTTTGACGTCAGTTAATAACACCTCTTTAACTTTGTCATCTATCGATGGTTTTAAGAACATTTGAATTGTAAATATGAAATAAACAAAAGGATCCTTTCATGGTATGTTGTCAATGGTATATGATTCAAACTTATCTAATAATTTTATCGTAAGGTCCTTGTATCAAATGAGTTTATCATGTTTTTCTTGATATGAACCATTTATTTATTTAATGACTAATTGAGAATCATTGAATATAAAAATGTGTTGAACACCTAAGGCTAACATTGCATGTATACCAACGATTAAAGCTTCATACTCTATAGTGTTATTTGTACATAGGAAGTTTAGACAGTAGGACAAGGGAATAGGATTTCCTGAAGGAGGAATTATTAACCCTGGCTCTAGAGCCAGTTCGCACTTAGAACCATCAAAATACAACTCCCATGTTTCTTTTTCTTTTTCGATAGTCAACACACTTTCATCAGGAAACAAATCCCCATTAGGTATTGCTAAGGGAGATGGAGCATCATCTAAATGGTTGGTTAAGGCT
This sequence comes from Sequoia sempervirens, assembly GCA_007258455.2. Taxonomy (NCBI): domain Eukaryota; kingdom Viridiplantae; phylum Streptophyta; class Pinopsida; order Cupressales; family Cupressaceae; genus Sequoia; species Sequoia sempervirens. The sequence continues at coordinate 25,774 of VDFB02327108.1, forward strand.
TGTCCTTTGATTTCCTTTTGAGAGACAAGTTTAAGATCAAACTTAGTTAACAACATAACCCATTTAGCTAAGCATCTTGATAAATAAATTTTGGAAAAAATATGTTTTAAAGGATCAAACTTTGTCATCACATGAATTTCCACGTTTAATAAGTAATGTCTTAATTTACTAGTAGCAAATACAAGAGCCAAACATTGTTTTTCTATTGTTGTATATCATGTTTCGTAATCAATCAAAGTTCAACTAATGTAATACATAGGATGTTCTTTACCATTATCATCTTGTTGAGCCAACAATGCTACTAGAGCATGGGTTGATGTTGTTGTATAAAGGATAAATGGTCTTTCTTGTATAGTGGGTTGTAAAATAGGTGGAGTAGCGAGATAATCTTTCAAACTTTCAAAGGCTTGTTTACAATCCTCATTCCACTTAAACTCAACCTCTTTCTTAAAGAGTTGTGTAAAGGGTAATGTTCGGTCTGCTAAGGGTGCTACAAAATGATAGATAGCTTGAATTCTCCCTTGTAAGGTACGCAAATGAGAAATGATTTTAGGAGGTGGTGTGTTAATTATAACATCAATTTTCTTCATGTCCACCTCAATTCCTCTATGAGATACTATAAAACCTAAGAGCTTTCCACTATCCACACCAAAGAAACACTTCTTTAGATTCAATCACATGTTATATTTTTGCATTATTTCAAATATATTTTGAAGGATGTTTACTTTGCCTTTTCGAGTTAAATATTTGGCTAGAATATCATCAACATAGCATTCCAAAATCTTATGTATGTAATTGTGAAATATCAATTTCATAGCTCTTTGATATGTTGCGCTTGCATTCTTTAATCCAAAAGGCATAACCACCCAACAAAATGTTCCCTAAGTTGTAGTGAATGTTTTCTTATATTAATCTTTAGGGTTGATAAAGATTTGATTATATCCTGAGAATCTGTCCATGAACGACAACAAAGCATGTCCTGCATTCGAATCTACTATCATGTCAATATTAGGAAGGGGAAAGTCATATTTTAGAGATGCTTTATTAAGGTCATGAAAATCCATACACGTCTTAATGTGATTATCAGGTTTTACGACTGTGACAATGTTTGAGATCCATGGAGAATAGTCAATAGGTCGAATAAAACTAGCTTCCAGGAGTTTTTCAATCTCAGCCTTCACCAATAAAGCTATCTTAGGATTCTCCTTTCACATCTTCTGTCTTACTAGTTTAGCATCTTGTTCAAGAACTATGTTGTGTTATACTATCTTGGCATCAATTCCCAAAATGTTTGAATAATTCCAAGCAAAGAGTTCATGAAATTCATATAATAATGTTGCATGATCTTATTCATCCTCGTGAAGACACTTTCCTATTTGAATCACTCTTCCTCCTTTAGATGTATCCATCGGTATATTGATTGTATCTCCCATAGGGAGTGCATTTTGTCTTGGAATTTCATAATTATCTTCTTCTTTAACATCATCAACATCATTGATTTCCTCTTCTTCATCCCTTTGTTTAGTACTAACCATATCACATGTGACTCCTTGTTTCTTAGGGGGGGTAAATGACTTATCATAGACTCCTAACATTTCTCTCAAGGCTTCATCATCTTCAAAGTATTCCAATTATTCCTCACATGTATCAATCAATTTAGGATTCTTCAGAGTGAGAATTGTCTTAGAGGAACTACACGTGATGGTGTTAATGTTGAGTAAAGGTCTTTTCATTGCTTTTGTTATCTTACAAGGACAATATCCAAGACCACTTTTTGTTTCTTGCGTGTTAGGCTCTATAGGAACATGAATTCCTTGCTCTTTTCTTCCACATCTTTTCCCACTATAGCCAAGTTGTTTCAAGAGCTCATGACCTTTTCCATAAATTTTTTCCGTCTCTTTTGGATTTGATGGTTGTTCATAGTCCACTTCATCAAAGTTTGTTGTATAACTCATGTCTTCTTCTAAAGTGGATGAAGTAGATGTTTGTGAGGGTTCTTCTGAGTTTTCTTTTGACATTACCATTGATTCTTTTCCCTTTTAAAGTTGTTTTATTATCATCTTATATTCTCCCATGAATGTAGGTGTGAAATCCAAGGAACCC
>VDFB02327109.1:0-22350 GCA_007258455.2 Sequoia sempervirens
GGAGTGAATAAATTGAAATCTAAGCTTGGCGTTGCAGTCAGTAAGCTTCCAGCAGATCCCCAACAAAATTTCATCGAATTCCGACAACTTACTATTTTTAGTAAGTACTTGATTTGGGGCATTTCCTCAGCACTTTTGAAGTTCTATCCGCCACATTGTGGCTCTGGTAGAAAGCACGCTGTTGCTCAAGCTTATGAATTTGAGCCGAAATCGATAACCTTTCTATTTTTAGCAAGTATCACCTTTAGGAGCTAATTTTAGGGTTTGCATGCGAAGTTTTCCAATGTATGTCTATAGATTATTTCTGGCTTTTTCGAGACATACGCGGTGGTATAACATGCAAGATGAAATGAGGACTTTCAACACTCAGCCTTCGGAGGCTATTTTTAGGGTTTGCATGTTGAAGTCTTCAACGTATGTCTGGATATTCTTTGTGGGTTTTTCGAAAGCTTCACAGTGATGTAACATGCAAATCAAGATCAGGACCTTTTTCAAGAGCTGTCTTCAAAGGCTATTTTTAGGGTTTGCATGTAGGACTTTTTAATGCATGTCAGGTTATTCTTTGTGGGTTTTTCAAGAGCTACGCAGCAGGGTGACATGTAAGTGGAGTTGGTCACTTTTTTAGGCACCTACTATTTTTAGCAGGACCATTTCGGCAGCTTCTTGGTACTTCATTATCACAAACAGAGCGAAGTGTAATAGAAACGGGGTCAAATGGAGATCGTTTGAGCAACATGCAAGTCAAATTGGGGTTTCCACCTTTGGGACCCAAAATGAGGGGTCAAACGCCAGAATTTTTGAAAAGCGGTGTATCCCACTGCGATCGGTATCTTTTAAGCTATCCACTGGTAAAATTTGAAGGTAATCCTAGCACTTACTATTTATAGTAAGCCACTCCGGAAACAGGCTATAAATAGCAGGTCAACAGCAAGCGCTAGTGTGAACAGGCAAGTCTACCCATGAGGATCATGTCATTCAAATTTCAAGTTGAACGGAGTTGCAGAAGTCCTGAAACTGAGCAGTTACTATAAATAGTAAAACACCTCCAGAAACATGCTATAAATAGCAGGTCGACACAAGATGACAATGTGAACAGATCAACTAGATCATGAGGATCCTGTGGCGTGAATTCCAAATCAATCCAAGCTTCAGAAGAGTGAAAACCGGGGTACTTACTAAATATAGTAAACTAGGGTAGGCGAGCCAAAGAAACGTCCAAGTCTGAGAAAATTCCTTCACCCCCTATGAAATGCACCCAATATGAGACTGGCAGAAGGATGGAAAAAGTTTCAACTGTTAAAATTCCTGCTTGACCCCTCAAATGCGCCCTCAAGGAGAGATGGTGATGGAGAAAATTCTAAGGCATGAAAATTCCTGTAGGACCCCCTAAATGCGCCCATGTCATCTTGCTTTGAAGGATGAAGAGAAAATATGCTAAGTGCTAAATTCCTCCTTGGGGTCCCATATGCGCCCAAGGGGAGAGATGGTGATGAAATTTTTTCTAAGGAAAGTGGAAATTCCTCCTTGACACTCCAAATGCGCCCATATTCAAAGTGAAGCTAAGACAAGTTTCTAAAGTGTTTGGAAATTCCTCCTACCCTCAAATGCGCCCTCAAAGAGAATTGGTGATGAAAAATTGTCTAAGTGTGGAAATTCCTCCTCCTACCCCCAAATGTGCCCATCTCCAACACTTGTGAAGGAAAAGTTTATAAAGGCGTAGGGTTATTCCTGCTTGACATGCCAAATGCGCCCAACTTGCTAGGTGGATAAAAAAGTTTCTAAGTGTGAAAATCCTACAAGGGTCTCCAAATGCGCCCAAGTTAGAAGTGGTTCTAGGAAAAAGTTGTTGAGTGTTGTTAATTCCTCCACCCCAAGCAAAATGTGCCCAAAATGAAGAAAGATAGTGGTGAACAAATTTGTCTAAGTACTTTAAAATTCCTCCTTGACCCCCTATATGCGCCCATGCTCATGAAAGGTGATAAAAATTTTCTAAGTGTTGAAGTCTCTCCTCCCCTAGAGGGAAATATGCCTATGTTTGATGGAGGTGATGAAATTTTCTGAGGCATGGATGAATTGGCAGTGGATACGTTAGAATGTGTCGGCTTCAGGAGGTTGAGGAAAATTGTCAAGGCAAAGCTAGAAAATACACCCAAAGGTAAAAAATGAAGATAAATTTGATGGCAAAATATTTTTTCTAAGGTCCAAAATTCAAAAAATTAAAAGTACCCCTTCGTTTGTAGACACATGAATTTGATGCTTTCTGAAGGGAATTTTCTTCTGGGTACTGGATATTCCCAACCAAGAGTTGATTTTATAATTTTCCACACCTCACCAAGGCTTTCGAGATGAAGTTTTTTGATGGGCGCCTAAATAATGGGATTTCCTAAGTAAAAATTTAAAATTTTCTAAGGCAAGGAATAGAAATGTTCTTTTTGAAAATAAAATGCCTTGAAGGATGAATTTGTAGTTGAATGCCTAGATGGATTTAATTTTTCGTGAGAATAATCTTCTCGAGTCAGAGATGGGTAAAATCAAACTGTCAGGACCTCAGCTGGTGAAGTGAATTCCTTAAGGAGCAGTTGGATTTAATATTTTCAAAGGATGATTTAAAAATGCTAGTGAATCTTTTTGAAATTCTAGAAGGTCAAGATATTCTAGACGCCGGATGACAAGTGTTGCAGTTGCCAGAGGAGGGAAAATTGAAATTTGAATGAACTGGCTAAAGTGAGCTTCTTCTAGAAATCGACTTGGCTATATGAACTGTGAAGTTATGTTATTTTCTCCATCAGCTGGCAAGTTCGATTTGAGCTCTGAAGTGAAAGAAGATTGAAGTGCAAGCTAAAACTTGGTGTGGAGAAATTCGAAGTTGGCTCTGAGTGCGAGGTAAATTTGAAGTTGAGAAGTGCTGAGGCTAGCTTGGGTCAGATTTTCTCTAAATGCTGAAGTGGTATTGCTACAGAAAATTTTTCTAAGTGTTTAAAATTTGAAGTTGCTGCAGGAGAAGTTGAGGTTTGAAATTGAAATTTAGTGCTACAGCTTCTCATTTCGAAATTCTGCTGACAACCCCGATGTGATTTGATTTTTCTAAGTTAAATTGCTGATGACTATCTTTTGTTTTTGTAGAATGGCTGAAGTAAGAGCGGCTGGCAAAGAAAATAATGCTAAATCCAGCAAGGCAAATGCGTCTAGACAGGCTGTGATCAAGAAGTTGAGCAAGCCTTTCCTGTCGGAGTCAAAATTCTCTTCGTAGCTGGGCAAGCTGGCTAACACGAACCTGGGTTCTTTCAATATGGAGGCTTTGAAAAGTTGAATGATGGGAGTTGGAGGCCATTGTCCTTCGATCACTTCTCACAATATTGTCAGGAGTGGACTATATGCAGCTGCTGGTTTTCCGCCAGCCATTCAGTGTCTGGAGTTAATAATGGAGTGTGCTAACTATTACAATCCAGACTGAAGGACTATCGCTTCACCGGATGGCAAGTTGTTTGTCAACTTCACGCCTGCAGCTATTGGCGAAGCATTTGGGATTTCTTCACACGAGAAGATGATTTACAAGACGAGAGAACGTGCTGAGCGTATGTATGCTTCAACATTTGAAAGATGTGTCAATATGATAAACTCGTTGGATGAACAAGCCCAAGCCCACTCGCACGAAGTTGCCGAGGCAGATTATTTCAGATGATTTGAAGCAAGAATATTGTGATCTGATTATGATGCTCAACAGAGTTGGAGGCTGTCCCCAGGCGTTCATTTTTGAACCTTGGATGTTTTACTACATCAACCTCGTGCTGGAAGGCAAGGAGCATATTAACTGGGCAGTGATGATTAGTGATAATTTGCACGAGCAACTACAGAGTTTGAGGAGAACGAAAACTTTCTACATGGGTTCATACATTGTCTACATGTTGGCTCGTATGACAAAGTACAAAGGAATATCATATAAGGAGCCGATTGGGTGTGGCCCTCAGCAATTCAAGATTCATGAGGCTTATCTGCGGCTGCACTGGACAAGCACATCCCATTACAAGAGGGTCAATGACGCCTTCACCATGCACATTACGAGATCACTTCAGCAAAGAACTCATCACAGGATCTCTAAGGAGGCTCAGGAATTGATAGAAAGGTACGGATGTTGGTTTATCTAGTTTCCAAAATTTACTTACATTAGGCTGCAAGGGTTCTCTTCGTATCCGTATAGATTTCCCAAATACCCTACAAAGAGGATCTTGATGTTAGAAATATCTAGGCAACTCATCGCCTATGATAAGATGAAGAAGAAGAAGAAGGGAGGACTTGACTTCCCAATCATCATGGGAAATTCAGATGAAGTGTTTCCTTCACTACAGGCAGCCAAGGAAGCTGAAAATGAGCTTCAATTTTTCCACTTTTCTTACCATACTAGCAGGCAGTATTATGACCCTCACAAGAATATCAGATGGACACTGTTAGAGGAGTTTGTGCATAAGGCAAATATTGAAGACTTTGGGGCTAGCGCATTGGATGAAGCTAAAATAAGAAAAATGATGTTTTTGAGACTACCTTTGAGCATGATTAGGGAGTGCGAGATTATTCCAATTTCGGACTAGGTAGACGAGGATATGAATGATCTTCATCCAGATTATGAGACAGTGAGGGATACACCACTCCCACTTCCAGATTGGTCAGAGTCGGAGATTGCGGATTTGGATACACTTTGCATTCCAGTCTTGACATTCACCAGAGGATGGGTTGAAAGGCATGTGAGTCGGCTTAAAAGCAGGTCAATTCCTGTTACTTACAATTTGATAGAAGATCATAGGACACCAACTGCTACAAAGAAGAAACAGGTTGCTCGAGCTCCAGAGTCATGAAGAAAAGAGCTAGTTCAGCCAGAGCCTCCAAGAATTGAAGTAGAATTACCCACACCATTGGAGACTCGTTCTCCAAGTATACAAGAAATTTCATTGTTTGTTGATCAGGGGGATATGTTGAATAACGAACAGGAATTGCAGGAGGCAAATCAGCCACCACGAAGGGAGTCTGTTGGCCAGAGTATCAACTCACCTACCAGAGATAACCAACAAGAAGAAGATGAAGAAACAGCCGCAGACACACACTTTCAGCATGAGCTTGAGGCAGCGTTAGAGGATGATACAGCTTATCGTGACGTAAGGCCCAAGCTCTGTGGAGATACTCAAATTGTGAGAAGTCGATGAGCCCCCACTGCATGAAGTTAGGAAGAAGTCTGTGAGAGAAGAAGCAAGAATTGAAAGTAGCCATTTGTTATTTCTAATTACAAACAGTAGTGCCCGATTGGCTAGGGAGATGTGGATGAGGAGGAGCCCCGTTGAAGAAACTGATCCAGTAGTTGAGATGGAAGAATTCCTGAGTAGGATCAGTGCGCCTCCAACAAAGAAGAGAGCTAGGAAGTTTTTGAAGATCTCAACAGATGAGGATGGCTCTCGCACCCTTCACATGGCTGTGCCAAGGGTTGATTGTGATCGAGATGAGGCCGTTCCGAAAAATTATATGATCACCACCATGGAGTTAGGTCGCCCCACGGGAGCACAGATAATTGAGGAGTGTGATAACTCCTACCAGGCGCTCAAGGACAAATTGCTCTGGACGGAAGGAAAATGCAAGAAATTGAAGGAGCACAAGACTTTGATTGGTTATGTGCAACATTTGCCTTGTACTTGTGGATAGGAGAATCCGGCGATTGAGCTTCCGGCCGAGTTTCCTAGAGAATCAGTTAGTGGTTTGGAGGATTTAAGGAAGATGGCGTAGGAGGTAGATAAGTGGGTTGCTGGTGTTCTTGTTGAGACAAAAAAGTTTATGGAAGATCTTGCTCACGCTTACCAGCAGGTTTCCAACATTGTGGCACGGATGGATGTAGTTGATTAGGCTTGGGCGACGCCCATATCTATCAGACCAGGGTTGTTCAGCGTCTGGAGGCTTTGATGCATACTCCCTTACAAACTTTGGTTGAGGGAGGCGTGATACAGGAAGGTGATAGGTATGACTTCAGTGGCTGGTACTCTTCTGTTGTCACAGGCCGAGGATTCTTCGATGCAGCACAAACAGATTCAGCCAGAGTTAGAAAGGCTATGACGAACATTATTGATGGAGTCCTGAACACCTCAGAGGCTACCTTTGCTAGGAGGCTGAATTCCGACGTGACTGTTGATAGTTTGAAGAATAAATTGCCTCCTTTCTTTTCAGAGGTGAAGATGTAATGTCCCCTTCCTAGGCAGTACAATTGATTCGAGGGGTTAGCCTATCATTTTGACCCTCATAGGTTGACATATGTGTTTAGAGGGTTATTTTGGCAGTTATCCGGCGTTTGGGAACATTACTCCTTCAGTTGATTCAAGTTTGGGCCTTGGCAGACACTTTCAGAGTGATTTACAGATACTATTTATAGTAAGTCAGGTAGACGGGAGTTACTATTTCTGGTAGGGCACCTAGTTCAGTTGGTCAGCTCAGTTTCGACCCAGTTTGATGAATTGATGAACAAATAGTGATTATTGAGGCATTTGATAATTATTAAAAGTTTATTAATTTGACTTTATAATATAAAGTCACTTTAATTAAAAATTAAAGTAATTATTTAATGGCAAATTATAAAGTATTAATACTTTATAATAAAGAGATAAATAATATTAAATGAGTATTTTATTACTCATCAAAAGGGGACGCCATTATTTAACTATTTTGCCTAAGTCAAAAAAGGGCGATTTAATTAATATTTTAAATGCTCATTATTTGCCTTTTTGAGAAGGGGTTGACTTATTGAGAAGAGATATATATTTCACAAAGACAAATCGAACTCATTATGTTATGATTATTCTAATTTGTCTATTTTTCTCTCTGAGAGCATTCGGGTTTGTGAAACAAGGGTTTCTGCAAATCATTGGATTTTGGAGAACGTTCCCTCTTCAAAATTAGACATACTGAGACTGTGAGATACCAGTTGAAGCTTGTCAGTTTAGTGGCTTCATTCAAAGGTCATTACAGAGCTTATTGTGAAGTTTTTCATCAAGAGTTTGGATCGATTTACTTCCAGCAATGAATCTTTTAATTGGCAGTGTTCTATCCAGTATCTGGCACAAGTTTCAAGGTGGTACAGATTTCTCCTTTGCTGGTTTGGGCCGTACTTCTGCAAGCTGGGACGCCTTGCCTTTTTGTCTTCTGGCTTCATTATTTTGGACGCCTAGGGTTTCTGGAGCCTTTGTATCAATTTTGAGGTGGGAGATTTCATTATTTCATTCAGCCGTACCATCTCATGCTTCTTTTCAGGCGCCTGCAAGCTTATTCAGGTTCTCAATAAATAGCTTGCCTTTTTACTTGAATGTTTGAATCTTGCAGTTGTAATTATTCTAGAAGATCAATAAATCATTTGGCATCAAATTCTAAGCTGTATTCTGTCATATTTAATCTTTTGGTATTTTATTTTATTTTTCCAAGCATTTCCTTGAAAAATCGCGATTTCTCTTTATTTGCAAAAAACCACAAAAAAATCAGAAACAACGAAAACAAACAAAAACCTTGCATTCTCAGTCAGTGGTTGGGTTGAGAGACACCTGGTCTCTTACAGAAGACTTTTGTTCAAAACGACTTTGAGAACACCTCAACTTTCTCCAGTATTATTCAGAACACTCAAAATGCTTTAGTTGCTTGGAAAAAGTCTTGCACGCAGCACGGGCAGGCAGTCACAGTGTTAGAGTTTCAGCTTGATCATATTCCACCTATCTTTGTTCAGGAGGTTGAGGCTGTGTTGGCGAGATTCATTCATTTTGCAGTCAAGTAGGAGAACGGAAACGCCTTTCTAGATGAGGACCTTCTAGATGACTAATGGTGGGCATTGATTGCCTTTGCTATTTTGGGAGTGAGTGGGAATCTTCTAGTTCATTTATTGTACCACTCCTCATTCTGGCAGTGTTTACGGTTAGGGCTGATATGGCTTGATCTAAGCCCTCCATTTGATTGTAATTTGAGTCGTCCATTGGACTGGGCCAGCTATAAAAGGGGCATCCCCCCTCATTTGTAATTCATTAGACATTAGATCAGACTAGAGAATAGAGCAGAGAGACTAATAGTGTAGTTGTAATAGCTTAGCATAGCATAGTTTGAAGGAGAAGGAAAGTTTTCCCTTGAGAACTTTGTAAGAAGTTGTTGTGAAAACTATCATAATAAAAAGAGCTTTCATTGATGGTGAATTCATCTTTGTTATGAGCAGCTAGCAAGATTTCTTCATCCCTTCTATTTCAAATAGCGTAAAGTAGAGTAATTTTCATTTACATGCGAGTAGATGTTAGCTGTGGATTTGTGGTGTTAATCAAGGCAACTTCGTTTTAATCCATACCACTAGCAGCTTGTTGACGACAAGTTTGCCTTGTGTGGTCGACTGGAGCATTTTATAAGTTTAACTTCAGTTATGATTCATGTCTTGGCATGCATCGTTGCGGTGGTGTCTTTACGTTGAATTGTGACTTGAACACTCGTTGCTACCCCTTTGAAGATTGCACCGACTTTGTAGAGGCTGTCCAACGTGAGGCGAAGGAAGGTCTGGTTGAAGTCTGTCGACATTGATTCCACCTCCCTCTCTTAGATAGAACATAAATTTCTTAATCCCCGCAGCCATTCAATTCAGCATATTTCTGGTTAGTATAGGAAACACGTACCTTATTGCCAAATCATTCGCATCACGCACGAAAATCTCCTTCTTTCATTAACTTGTTGTCAGCTGCCAACAACTTGTGAACAATTGTGTAAGTCCCCTCATGAAAACAACAAATCACAACGAACCAACTGAGGGTATTCCATTGCATTATCGGAACTTGAAGTTGAACGTATGATCTCTCTCGCAATCTTAGCGTACGAAATACTTTGATCAAGAGAGAATGGAGTAGCCTTTTGATACTTTGTTCTGCTGATTGGTGCGGTCACAAAAATCACATCAACAGACCCAACGTAGGTATAAAAGGAAGATAGGTCTCAAAGCAAAGATAATCATGGAATATAATTTTCAGATATATATATTATAATACTTACGTCTTGAATGCTCTTAAGGAGCACCATTTCCAGCCAACCAAAGATGCATATTTAATCAGCACATTCAAATACAACATCCTTTATAAATTGCATGAATATAGAGACAACTTCAGAAATAGCAATCTAAAGAGGTCTAACCTCTTGCAACAATGCATAGTTCTAAATTAACATTTCAGAAACAACATTATCTTTACATGGCACATTGTCATTATTAAAATAATATTTATATCAGGTTTCTTAATTCATATCATATGCATATCGACATACTAGTGTTTATCAGTTGCTCTTAAAGATACCAAAGTGCATCACCTTTACTATCTTTGAGATTTTTGGTATAATTTGACATCTTTACATCAATATTGGATGACAAATTTGGTCAATCCAATAAGGAATAAATCAGAAATCGATTGATCCGGAGTATGGGTCATTATAGTGGTATCGGAGCTAGTGAACTTGCCAATCTTTGGGTAAATGTTGAAAAACTTGATTAATCATGACAATAGAAGATCACTCTATGAAGCAGCTAACAAGCACAGTACTGAATTACAATCAACTGATGATGTTTGGAACACACTTAAAGTGGTGGAAGAACATTTATCTGAAATGTTAGATACCAAACCATTGACAGAAAGAAAAGGAAATACGGGAAAGGGAAATACCAATCATGGTATTGATGATAGAGCACCAAATGCAAGTGATGAGGTGATAAATAGAACACCCTTAGCAATAAAAGATGAATTCTTCGGAAGAAAAAACCATCTTGTGGGTAAAGATAATAATGAATGTTTTGAGAAAGAACTCTATCACGCTAGGGATGAGATTGAAGAACTTAGAAAGAAATACCAAAAAATTGAGCTACTACTTCAAGAGTCAAATAAATCTAATGCAGAGTTAAAACAAGGCCTTGAAGAATGTGAGAAAATAATTGTTGATCTAAACATAAAGTTTCTAGAAGAGTGTAGATTAAAGGCCAAAATACAAGAAGAATCCGAAAAGGTGACCATTGATTTGAAAGATCAAATAAAGGAAGCAGAGCTAACAATCATCAATTTAAAAATTCAAATTGAAGAAGAGAAGAGAATTCAAGAGGAGGTAAAAATCCAATTGAAAGCAAAGGAAGAGAGTTGTGAAAGGTTAGAACGTGAAATTGTTTCAGTGGAAAGAATTGGAGAAGACAACCATCAAGTTGAACACAAGTCTCAAGTTTGAAAAGAGCATTGAAATCCTTGATGACATCATTAATGGGCAAAGGTCATCATCAAATAAAACAGGGCTTGGCTATAAAGAAAATCAAACATTCAAGGAAGATTCCAAAGAAACTCCTAAGAAGACAAATGAGGGAAAGATAAAGAGCCTCGAAAAGACTTTCAAAAGCCCTATTGGAAATGAAGGTAAGAAGTAGACAAAGACTCCTCCTAATGTTGACAAGGACAACTTCAAGAAGTCCTTTCCTTTGAGGAAAGTACATACATATAGGTTCAAGAGTACCTTTAATGACTATTGCTATTCATGCAATCATTTTGGGCATAAGGCCAAAGAGTGTAAAATACAAGTGAGATATAACAATAGATGGAACAAAAATAGAAATCTCTATGGATGGACAAGTAGAAACTACAATGCATATGCTCCTTGAGAGAATTATAAAGTTATATGCTATAAATGCAATAACTATGGACACTATAATATCCCTTGCTGATATAGATATGAAAAATGAAGTTTTCCACCCAAGGAATATTGTCAAACAATTCAAATGCGAAGTTTGATCTTGCTGGTACAGAATTTCAGTCTGATTGTATGCTTGAGAAGTAATGATAAAATGCTTCAAATGCTTATGAATTAACACTACAATGATTAAATTACATTCTAAATGCAAATTAGACTCTTTTTTATCCTTTTCAATGCACATAAATGATTTCTATAAGCAAACTAATCACCTACAGCCAAGTGACATTTTGTCAAACACTTGGCATACATACTAATAAGCTGAGTACAAATGATATTACAATGCTCAATGACAACAATATGTAACCAGCAAATCTGTATCTCCTTATTGCAATATAATTATCCAATACAATGCTCATACAAATTGGCCAAGACTCTTGACATTTACATTAATTTCAAAATATGATAATGTTGGTATAATGCACACCTACAGCTACAAATATAACTATGCTAAATGCAATGCTAGAAGATGATAGAAATGTGAAGAACCTAGCCTCAAGAAGTGCCTTGGATGAAAGATGAAGTAGCAATCAACAAGAAGTTCAAATGATATTCTCCAAGCCCAAATCGAATTGCTCAAGTTGCCGCCCCTGTTCTTGCCTGGCAATATTTTAGAAAAATAAATACAGCCTCTAAGCTCCTCGAATTTGTCCTTGAAATGATTGTCTCGGCGATAGCAAATGAATGCAACAATACCCAGAACCAAAGGATACCTCTAAGTGAAGATATGAACAAAAATATGTTTCCAATGATGCCCAACAGCAGTATATCAGACTTCTAAATAAATTGTAGATGCTGCAAATCACCTTCAAAATGCATGAAACATCATCTCCATTCACTATAGAATCTAGTGCTGCAACCTTCTTGGAGAATCAATGCCAAATGAAGAAGATATAAGAAAAATCGTGGCTCCAACTAGCTGGTATGATGGACTGTAAATTTATATCAGACTCTTATTTATCCTCCAATCTGCAAATGCAAAACTCTAATGAATTCTACAACTAAAATGCAAAGCTATCTCCAACTCCAAATTGAACTCTTCACAAGAATTGGTCCTTGGCCACAAATTTGGTGCAATGAGAAGTCTGAAGTAACTTCTCCCTCAGCTGCAATAATTCAAGTGATATTTCAGACCCTCAAAATTGCTATCAATAGGAAGTTTTCGTTTCCTATGACAAAGAAGCAATCTGCAGAAACCCTAGGCTCCACAAGATGAAATGACCAACATCAACAACAACATCAAATTTGGATGATGAGAATGAGGCCCATGATGCTTATTTATACTATTTCCTCAAGAGGTTGGCCTCCTTCTAAAACTTTCCCAAGTCACCTTCTAGAAGGAAAATTATAATATTATTTTATTATTGCACTTTATAATAATACAAAATATTAATCAACTCCTAAAGTGCAATATAACATTATAATATAAAATAAAGGTTTCCATAAATAGAAATATCCATGACGATACTAGGAAAACCTTCATGAAGTCATGAAATGAGCCAACCAATCAACTAGGTATCTGCCAAACGACCCTCTTATCAAGTCCCATTAGCCTATGAGGATCAAGAATAGGCTAATTCCTCTAAACTCCATTGCTCAAGAAAAGGGGGACATTACAGACACATAGCACATTAGTGTAGAATTCGTATTACGGGACCCTCAAAACACAACAAGAAGATAAACATACATTTAAAGCATAAGGAAGAACCTATGAAAGTTTGGAAGAGGAAACTAGAACAAGAAAATGACAAACCTATTCAAGTGCAAACTTCATTACATGCACAAGAGATATCTCCTAGTTCATAAGGAGAAGCACAATTTCAAGGGGAGCTAAGTATGGCATTATTCTCTAGCCCCAAGGAGAAGATAATTTGAAAGATGAAGTATCAAAAAAATTGAAGAGAAGAATCCACTTGTCTAATAGATTGGTATCAAGGGAAAGTAATGAATGGGCATCGACATAATTGTGGAAAATATTCAAGATCCTAGATTATGAAAGATTGCATGCCTTTAACTCATACACATTAAGTTGGCATTTACAAGTGTCTCCATGAGATTGAAGATTTGGGAAAATAGAGAGATGATGCTAAAGCTTAAAGAAGTGAAAATTATACTTATTCACATTAGAGAAAGATAAGATATTGTTGAAAGGTAGGAATAGGAATCACAAATCTTTAACTTTCATCATAGCGTGACAAGATAAGAAGAAGAAAGTGGTGAAGATGCTTGAAAGAATAAACTTGATAAGAGAATTCTCCAAAATCCTTAACAGGAGGATAAGAATGATCCAAATTCTCTTGGAAATCCATAGAGAAGATAACTCAAAGACGATATATGAGAATGGACAATGATAGCTATTTCAATTTAGACAATGAACACTTCTTCACATTCCAAAAGAGATGGAGGCAGTTTGAGTATGAGAAGTAGATTATTCAATTAGAGTAGTGCAACATTAGGGTGATGGTTCACTTCTAAGGCTGACTTGGAATCCGAGAACCGTATTACTTGAGTGTAAGGACCAAGGTAGGCCTTGTTTAGAAAGTTCAGTTTAGATTAGATTTAAGTTATTTTTTTCTATCGTGTTAGTGATTTTTTTTTTAATATTTAAAATCAAACTGAGTACTCTAGAAAGTAATTAAGCCATTCGGGCTATAGAGTCCAAAAGGACAACTGAAAGAAAAACAAAGCCAATACAGGCTCTTCTGTCTTGGGCATGTAAGTGGTCCTATGGACTATAACTCTATTCAATATAGAATAGGAAGGCACAATAGCCATGTGACTAATAGGACAGGAAACAATTGAGTTTTGCTTTGGCCAGAGACTTAGACTCGACGGGACCAACCGGGTCTTGAGTCACCTACAGGAGATATAACAGTATGCTTGTATTCATTGTACCAAGGAATCTTGTAAGTTTTAGGTAAGCAAAAGGTCTTGTACTTTCCCTTGGATTTCGAGCATTCGGCCAAGTACAACACCAATCCATCCCGGGGATTCTTCTAAGTGTCAGTGATTTTATGTTAGTTTTCTTAAGTATCCCTTGATTATAAATTACATTCCAGAATTACGATGGGGTTTATATAGTTATCCTATATCCTTAGTATCTAAGTACTGGAGACATCCTTCTTCTTCTAGACTGCCTACATACCTTGTCTCCACGGGATCAAGATACTAAAGGATTCGTCAAGTTTTAAGAATATGTAGTTTTGTTTCTAAACTGTGTTTGATGTAATTGCGTGAGTGGGTAAGCATTCTTTCAGGATCTCGTTGCTGTAATATCCCCAATGGAATATTATCTAATTTTTTTGCAATTGACATAAATAAGCAAGCTTGCTTTGGAGATAATGTAATATGCCTTGCACAAGATGAACAATAAACCTTTGCAATACGCTTAACTTGACATATTTCATTTGTCAATTAAGCAAGGTAACATAAGGAATATACTTTGTCATTTCATCAAACAATTGTCATGCACCCCATTATACTATGCTTGACTGATTACACTCTCAGACTACACAAAATGGCAGTTCAGAATTACATTTAGACTCATGAATAAGATCTTTTTTGCAACTAGATACGCTGAGTTTACAGTGACACTACTCAAAAATGCATTGTCATTACATGGACCAATTCTGTAGTTAACAGCAGTATACCAAGTACTGTAATCAGATTATGACAGCAGTGCAATGGACTCGAATTTCTATTTTGAGTTTGGAGTTCTTACATACACTAAAAGATAGGTCTAGCCAGACTGCTCCCAAGCTAGACGCCAATGAATTCATTTGAGAGAAAAGCTTTCAAAGGGGGCTCCCTTGGGAACCCTTCAAAAGAAAAAGGGATCCAATCAAGGGACACTTCATTTGAAAGACATCGAGAAGAGAGGGGGTCCTTAAGAAGGACACACACCTTCAAAACAAGTTATCACTACCCCCAACATACAGGGGAGGAGAACCATGCAAGATACTTAGAACATATAGGATAGAGGTAAACCTCGATATCACTTGTCATTTGAAGAAGAGGCAAGTGCATCATCAAATAAATGAGTGATGGCACCTGAATTAAGAAGTTGTATTTTATCCTTCAAGGCCTTACATTCACTAGTGGAATGGCTAGGCACTCGACGGTATGTGTAGAAAGAATGTTTTTCTTTATCATGCTTATGAAAGTTCTTATGTGTAGGAGGAAGAATAATCGAGCGAGCTTTTAGAAGCCTCAACAAGATACGCTCTTTCTTAGACAAAGAATGAGGAGTAGGAAGCAACCCTTTTTCTTGTGGAGAAAAGTTTGACTGCTCACAAGAAGGCACAAAGATAGCAAATAATGGAGGATGAATCAATCTAAGAGAACGAGGTTGAGCAAAAATCATGCCACCACTCAACCGTGGTTTCTGTTTAGATTGTTGATTCAAGCAACCAAGCCTCACATTATGCTTATGAGGTGCACATTCTATAGGGACCTGAATGCCTTGTTTATTACGCCCACAACCTTTACACCCATAGCCATATTTAGAAGTAAGTTTAAAGCCAGGGCCATAACGTGTTTGCAAATTTAGAGGAGGAGGAGGATCTTCATAGAGAGCATTATTCTAGCAAGGGGGATTACGCTCCTCTATGGGATCGCCATCATCCTTCTTGATAGGACTGCCAGCGTTAACCTCTTTAACATAAATGCAATTATCTTCCTTAGAAGGAGGAGGATCGACATTACGGACATTACAACTATTGCTTACATTATCCCGCGATGCAAAAGAGTAATCATCTTTGATAGCGGGTTTGAATGATGCTATCCGAAGGACTAAGTGGATCCGGTCGACTTAATATTCTCCAGCGAAGGATTCTGTAAAGTCTAGAGAACCCCAATCATCACCAAGACATGTATTCTTTTGAGAAGAGGTAGAAGGAGCAGACTCAAAATTTCTTGATTTAGGAGGGCCTTCCTTAAGGACATCCGTCTCAAGAGTATCCTTTATAATAGGTACTATTGGAGTAGACATCAACGCATGAGAAGACACTGAAGGGATAAGAGTAGGCACAACCGAAACCTAACCAACAACTACCATTTCACATCAGTGCATAGCCTCAGAGTCAGCCTTGACTGTGACTACTCGATTATGGCAAATGAATTTAATAGACTTATGCAAGGTAGACGGGACTGCACCCATAGCATGAATCCACGGTCTACCAAGAAGAAGGTTATATGGTAATTTTTGTGACATAACATATACAAGGGTGGGTACGGTAACGGGTCCCAACCCCAAAGGTAAGACTATCGTGCCTAGGGCTTTTCAACCAACATTATTGAACCCACGAGTGACAACATAAGAAGCATGAAGAGAAGATGAATCAATATTAATCTTGGGCAATAGATCAATGCTACATACATAGAGCGCTGAACCAGTGTCAATGAGAGTACATCTAATGCCAATGTTGTTAATGTTAACTATGATCATTAGAGGATCTGCTTGCTTCTGCACATCCAGGGGCAAAAGTTCTTGTGGACAGAATGTAATATTTGATGAATCCACACGAATATGAGCTATCAACGCATTAACATCCGCCCGTCTGGCAGAAGAAGGCAAGAGGATCTTTTGCAAGGATTCTTGAAGCATACCTTGATAAACCGGAGTAGACTAAAGCAAGTCCCACAATGAGATCTTGGCTAGAGTAACGTGGAGTTGCTCGACAAGATCGTAATCACTAGGTGCTTTAGTTGTAGGTTTAGATGTTGAAGGAAGGCTTGGTTGAGAAGGTGGTAAAGAAGTAGGTTGATTAACATTTTGTTTATTTTTTCTAGTTGTTGTACCCCAAAATTAAAATTTTGTTACACTTAGACATCTTGAAGAAATGAGTAAAGTCTTGTCAAATCACCAAAAGGTCAAAATTTGGGTGTGCATGTCTTGCATGAGGGTTAAAATGCAAAATTTTCAATTTCTAACAATCTGGGTCTGTAAGAGTTGCTTAACCTACAAAACCCGATCTCAGTTTTTCATCCCTAAATTTTAGGAAAACGCTATTTTTAAAAATTTTCTAAAATTAGTAACGTTTTCGGTTTTTCTGGGTTTCTTTGAAATATCTGGCAAAACTTTCTAAAAATAGAAAGTTTGTCCGCAAGGGTCCAAACTGATTTTGATTGGTTCAAAATACGTCCATATCAGGCTGGTTCAGTCGGAATCTCAAAATAGTCAGTTTTACTCTAGTGGGTCTAATCTGCTTTTTCAGAAGCATATCCGGAACTCCGAGGTCAGCTGGCTGTCAGGCATCAAGTTCAACGTTCAAAGCATTCAGCAGAAGGCGAGTTGGTGAACATACACGAAGAACGAGAAAGAAAATTGGAAATTCATGAAAATTTTCTAACACTGCTGAGTTTGGGCGCCCCTGTTGAAGAAAGGCACCCATCTTCTTAGGGCACTTAAAGATGAAATTAGGGTTTGAGCTCTCAGTAAAAGTTACTCAGTTTCACTCCAGCTCTGCAGCGAATCCGACAGTGCAGTCAATGGATCATCCAGTCGTCCAGGATTCGAGGACAAACAGGGTAGTTTCAAGTAGAATGCGGAATGAAAATTATGAAAATGTCTGAAAAGTTTCTAAGTCTGGGAATTTTGAGCGCCCCAGGTGCCCAGGGGCGCCCAGCTTTTTGAAAGGGAAAATACAGCAGTTAAGGTATGCTAAAGTGCTCAATCTCTTCAGATTTCAATAAGCTTCGCAACGAATATCTTTGTCAGGGCATCGGACAGGTCAATCTCCAGAAAATCCAGGTCAAAGTTGATAGTATAAGATAAAGATTAAAGGTTGAAGTTGAAAATCAAATGAAAATTTTCTAACTCTGGTGAAGTTGGGCGCCCCAGCTTCCCAGGGGCGCCCAAGCTTTTGGTGCCTTAGATTCAACTTTTTGGCGAAGTAACTCCTAGAGAACCCCCTCCAAAATCTTCTCAGCTTCGCGACAAGCCCAGCCATCAATCAATCTGAGCTCCGGAACACCAGATCCGAGATCATCTCAAGAAAGACAAGGTGAAAAAAATGTATAAAATAACTGAACGGTCAAGTTGAGCCCCAGGAGAGAAAGCGCCCAAGCTTTGAGCTCTAAGATGATGGAATTCACCAACGCAGTCTCCAAGATCATCTCGTTGATTTCAGCTAAGCTATCCAGTGAGCTTGTCAGCCAGTCAATCGGATCAGCGTAGCTCCCGGAATCAGGATTTCATCAGAAGATTTCAAAGGGAAATGAAGAAACTGAAGATCAGAAAAATGGCTAACACTGTGAAAGTTCGGAGCCCCTGGAAGGAAAAGCCTCCCGTGAATTCGGAGGTCAAAATCAAGTTTTTAGCAGGAAGTGCCTCCAGAACATCTTCTTCAGAATCAGTCAGGCTCCGCCGTAAACCACTCAGCTCGCCTGCCGGGTTGGTCTGTCAATGAGAAATCAGTGGCGAAGTGGCATGTCAAAATGGAGAAAAGTTGAAAATAGCAAAATTTTGACTAACACTGGTGAAGTTGAGTGCCCCTCTTGGAGAATGGCGCCCAACTTCTCATGCCTTAGAGAATTGTTTTTTTGAGATTTTCAAAAGGTTTTCAAAATTGCAAAGTGAGGGAAGATGGCGTCCAAACACATTGAACAGAGATTTTAGGGTTTTGAAATAAAAGCAAAAGAAAGCAAAGCAAAAACAAAACCCTAAGTCTACTTAACATCTTTCTTTTATGTTATTTTCATTATTTTTGCAGGCAGCCTTCAAGGGAGAAAGTTGGAGCAGCAAGTTTGAAGAAATTTTTCAAGATTCAAGAACGTAGCTTGCTGGTTTTTCATCATATTTTTTCAGACCAGCAACATAAACCCTTGCTTTTTCAAGCTTTTTCATCCAGAAGATCAAACTTTTCAAGAAGAAGACCAAGGCATTCCATTTTTCAATCATTTGGGTCTTTTCTCTTCAATCTTCTGAAGGAAATTTTCAAGAACTTCATCAAGTCGCAGCAGCTGCTTTTATTTTGCATGTCAGTGAAATCATCAGTGCATTCAGTTTTCAACCATCTGGGTCCTCTCAAATCAGTCTTCTGGAGAAAACCCATATCACAGCTTTTTCAAGAAAATTTCAAATTCTAGAGTTGGCTGCTTTTTCGATCAAACGTCGGTGTTTTTCAAATCTGATCAACTGGGTCCATTTCTAACTGTATTCTAAACAAAACCCGGATACCAACTTTTAGAAAATTGAAGAAATTAGGGTTTCTTTACTTTTAGAATCAAAATTCAAGATTTTCAAAAACGGACGATCTGGGTTGTCTTGCAACGAGATTTTGATCAAAACCCATATCTCAGAAAAAATTCCAAAAAATTTGTCCGTTTGAAGACAAAAAACCAGCATTCTAAAAATAGAAAGTTGCTCAAGACTTGTCTGATCATAGGCGAGTTTATAGTCATTCTTCAAGGTTTTCAATATGGAATACACTCCCCACGAGTTTAAGAGAAAATCAGCACTATGTCAGAACTTCATCATCTCAGCTGAAGAACAAAAGAAGGTGTGATATGAGAAAAAGGAAAGGTATCGGAAAAGAGTGTTGCAATAATCTTCTAATGGAAATCAAGAGAGGTGTCAGAAGCATAAAGTTGCAGAGCCGCCAAGTGATCAATTAGTGAGTCATCTTTTTGGGCAGCGATGTTTTGCAAGAATAGAACTCATAAAACAGCCAAAGAAGTGAAAGATCCTCTAGGTTTGATGACAAAAGGCGAAGAGATCTTGGAGAATCAGAATATTGCCTTAAGATAGTATAGATGCACCGAACCGGGACACAGTTTCTAATTTCCTAGCGGATGTGATCGAGCTTTAAAGTAGCTTTCTTCTAGAAGCTTTCCTTCCGCTTTCTTTCTATTCTTGGAATGATCCTTATCCATTCTTTGAGAAGAGAAAGAAGATAAGATGTAATAGTTGGCGTTCCCCGCTTTTTCTGCTTTCTAGGGTTTTAGATGTTATCTTCTTTCTAGATTTAGTAATAAAGCTTGCTTCTTTGAGCAAACCACAGATTAATGAAAACAAGGAGACACTGGAGTTCCCTACTCCTACGCTTGTCTATAAATAGAGCCTTTGCTCATTAGTTTCTTTAGCGGTTGATTGATAGCGATAACAGGCTGGCGGGTCTCTTTTGGCGATGAAGTTGTTATTAGGTGTCGATTCACTGTGTTAGAGCGGTTGTTAGTATTTAGCAAATTGCGAGCCTGTATTGCAGCAAGTTGTTATTCGGTTTCAGTTCAATTGTGTTGTGATAGCAAATAGTTGAGCCTCTTTAGCCAACAAGGAGTTAGTGTGATTGCTGTTTCTATTGTGTAAGAGCAAGATTGCAAGCCTCTTTAGCTGCAATTTCTTGTTCCAGGCATGTTAGCAGTGAGCTTTGTTCCAGAAGTTTGGGTAATAAAATCATGAGCCTCCTTTGCCTTGATCCAAAATCTCAGATTTCCGTTATTTGTGTTATGCTTCTATGATCTCGATTTCAGCTTGCGTTGAAGTGTGTAGATGTTTGTTGAGAAAGAGTTTATCGAAGTATTTTGTCAGAAAATCTACCTTGTTCATTTCTAGTTTCTCTTGCTCTGCTTATTACTTGAGAAGTTAGGAACGTCTTTAGTTTAAGTTAGTCGTAGTTGAAGTTCTTAAATCATAAAATCTCAGCTGCGGCGTTTGTGTTTTATAAACCTTGTATCTAAGCGGTCAAAAGAATGAAGCAGCTTAGTTTTAGTTTTACTTTCTTGAATACCATCAGCAAGAGGAGCTTCCCTCTAATTTGAAGAAGCGGTTTATCACATTATGGCTGTCGTTTTCAAATCATTCGAGGTCTGTGAATTTAAGCATAGCCACTAATGTATTATAGAGGTATAGATGCAGCTCTATAAGAGGGAGCCTTAGAAAGATCATGAGAATCACTCTCAAATGGAACACCATTAATAGAACAAATTCTCTTAGGAGAAGGACTAGCTGGATTCAAATAAATAACCGATCTCTTAGGCCTTTTAGGGGCAGTAGAGACAGAGATTACATTTACAAAATCATCACAACTAGTGGAATAGTTATTCGAAGAAATATTCTCAACATTGATCCAGGGTGGATCAAATGTGGAAGGAGATTCATCATTCACTAATTCATTGTCTCTAGAAGAGAGTGCATTGGAATGAAGAGAAGGTAGAGTAATGTTAAGAAAGGTATCAATGATTTCATTTTCTTGCAACAAGATATCCTTCAAAGCAAGAGGAATCTCATGAGAAAGATCAAAGATACAAAGTGACATGGGCAAAGCCAAGTCACTATCACATGCATGAAATGGAACATCATTAACACTTTGAATACAATTACATACTGAACTCATAAAAAAAGGATATTAAATTCATTTCGAGAGTAATAAGTTAAATATAATAAACAATGTATAAACAAGTCAGTTGATCCAAAGCAGTCTAGGGGTGACAGAACTAAGAAAACCGAAAATCCATATTTTCCGATTTTTTCAATATTTTTCTAGGTTCTAGTAATTTGCATTTTTGGAGGTCTTTGGAGCAAATTTGGACTCAAAACTGCGTCAATCTAAAATTCAGTTGCTATAGGCACATGTTTTAGGGAGATGATCATCTTGAGAACCTTTCCAACGGTGTAGGTTAAATTTTTGAGCACCAGTCAAGTTATGGCCCACAAGTTGGGGTAAATAAGTCCTCGGCTTTTGAAAAAAGTTGTGATTCACGTCAGGTTCACCAAGATGTAGAGAAGGGGGATTCACTACTCATGAGTCTTTTTATTCTCAAGAGATTCCCAAGGGGTGAACTGCCCTAAACTACCTCAGGGAACAAAGCGAGAGTTCTAGAATTAGAAAGAATACATTACAAAGGTTTTGGAGCCGGTGAAGCTGAGCTCGATAAAAGGGCGATAAGCGGAATAAAAAGGATAACTTGATCGCGTCATTTGAGTTCAAAAGGGCGTTGGTGTCGTCTGGACTAGACGAAATATCCCAAAAACAACAGTATGTGATGAGCCCTGCTGGCTCTCTACCTCAAACCCCAATTTTCTTAAGTCTTTAGGTGTCTTTTAAGTTTTTTAGAGAATTCTTAATAGACAGAAGAGAAGGGGCGCAGCATATTTAAGCTTGTAAATTGAAATATATAGCAATTTCTCACAGAATGGAAATGCAGAAGTTGTTATTATACTGAAACAATAAGATCATGAATAACAGACATACCAGAAAGTCTCCAGTTATTTTATTTAAAACAATAGCCAGTTTGCCAGCCGGAAATGGTGAAATCAAGCATATGAGCACGCCAAATCTCCAGATGTGGTTTCTCCTGTCTCGAAACTGGATACAATCCTCTGAAATAGCTAGGCGCCAATGATAGAAGTCAAAACCCACACAAAAGGGAGGCGTTTCAGCCAAACCCTTAACACGCCTCTCTCTAGGCACAAATCCCAATGTAGGCCGTACGGCTATGAAAAGAATGCAAGTAAACTCTGCTGGAAACCTCTGTCTATGAAGAAGGATGCGCCACCAGTAGAAACCCTCATTTATTTGCAAACAACAAACAATCTCAATATAAATAATCTCTGTATGAATCTGTAGAACCTCTGGCTGAAGCTCTCAACATGCA